>OZ038396.1:35990923-36103000 GCA_964036045.1 Eutreptiella sp. 'Long Island Sound 2002'
CCCCATTTGGGTATTAGGTCCAAGGGGGGGGGGTCTCCCAAGGGATTGGTACACAACCTGCTTATGCAGTTTTTCACCCCGGACAGCTGAAAAATCGAAGTTTTCGAAACTTGTTTTTTTTGATACCGTGATCACCTAAAAGGATCATCCAAGGTATGTAAAGCATATTTTAGGCCGTATTTACATCTTTTTCACCCTATTTGGGTATTAGGTCCCGGGGGGGGGGGGGGGGCTCCCAAGGGATTGGTACACAACTTGCTAGTGCAGTTTTTCACCCTGGGCAGCTCAAAAATCGAAGTTTTCGAAGGTTGTTTTTTTGATACCGTGATCACCTAAAATGATCATCCAAGGTATGTAAAGCATGTTTTAGCCGGTATTTATGTAGTTTCCACCCTATTTTGGGTGTGTGTTGCTCGCGGTAGATTCTCTGCGAGGTGGACTTGCCGAAGGCAATAGAATTTTTTTGATATTGTGACCACTCACAATGATGAAATATGCTATATAAAGCATGTTTTAGACCCTCTTTGTGTGTTTTTCAGCCTATTTGGGTGTGTGTGTGGGGGGGGGGGGGGGGGGCTCCCAAGGGGGCCAGGGCACAACCTGCTTATGCAATTTTCCAGCCTGGGTAGCTCAAAAACAGAAATTTCCGAAACTGATTTTTTTGATATTCTGACCATCCAAAATGATCAAATATCCTATGTAAAGCATGTTTTAGACCCTCTTTATGTGTTTTTCAGCCTATTTGGGTGTTGGGGAAAACGCCACATACCCCCCATTTTGGGCCTTTTTGGGCCTATTCGCGTACCCTACCCCAAGGGGTTGAATTGTTGGTTTAACTCCTTGTAAAATCCTTATTTTGTCCAATGAATGCATCCCCCATTGAGTTTTTGGTCCGGACCCCCCCAGCCCCCCCCCCCCCCACTTGAAACCCACTTTTTGAGCTTTTGAGGGAGGTGGGGGGGGTGGGGGGGGGTGGGGGGGGTCAAAAATGTCGAAAAAAAGAGCCCCCTTTTTTTGAGTTGAAAATCATGAATCTTTTGGTTTTTTAAAATTTTGAGCCAAAAAAGTGTTTCCGGTTCCCGACTCCATGGGGTTTGTATGGGGCGGAGTGGGACGAGCGCCAATGCAGTTTATGCACTTTTCAGCCATTTTTGCTATGTGGGCGGTTTTGGCGACCTCGGTGATCCCGTGGTACCCCACTCTGAGGGGTGTGAGTGGGGATGTTGTGACAGTATATGCCTACTAGGATATGAAAGGACGTTGTTTGCAGTCTCTAGCCTTGCTGAGAGCCGGTCACAACCCGTGCCAAAGACGCGAAATGACTGTTTCCACCAATAATGGCCTAGTGAATGGGCCGGTACACAACCTGCTTATGCAGTTTTTCACCCCGGGCCGTTGTTTTAGGCCGTGTTTACGTGTTTTTCACCCTATTTGGGTATTGGGCGCACGGGGGGGGTGTCTCCCAAGGGATTGGTACACAACTTGCTTATGCAGTTTTTCACCCCGGGCAGCTCAAAAATGGAAGTTTTCGAAACTTACTTTTTTGATGTTGTGACCACACCATATGACCATCCAAGGTATGTAAGGCATGTTTTAGGCCGTATGTACATGTTTTTCACCCTATTTGGGCATTAGGTCTAGGGGGGGGGGGGTCTCCCAAGGGATTGGTACACGACCTGCTGATGCAGTTTTTCACTCTGGACAACTCAAAAATCGAAGTTTCCGAAAGTTACTATTTTTTTTGATATTGTGATCACCTAAAATGACCATCCAAGGTATGTAAAGCATGTTTTAGGCCGTATTTACATGTTTGTCACCCTATTTGGGTATTAGGTCCGGGGGGGGTGTCTCCCAAGGGATTGGTACACAACCTGCTTATGCAGTTTTTCACCTTGGACAGCTCAAAAATCGAAGTTTCCGAAACTTATTTTTTTGATATTGTGATCATCCAAGGTATGTAAAGCATGTTTCAGGCCGTATTCATGTGTTTTTTAGGTGGGCCCGGGCGCTTGCCTGGATGCCGGGGTCGGCAGAGGTCTCCTGGGCTGAGCTGGCCCTGGATTATGAGGCGTATGTGGGGCGGGCCCTCCGGGCCTCCCCGGACCACCGGCTGCGGGGCACGCGCCTACCGCTGGGGGAACGGGCCCAAGTTTTGCGCAAGGCGGTGGGCCTGGCGGAACGTCATCTGGCGGCGGGCACGCTGCTGAGTGGGGCCCCGCTGGGGCGCTGCCGCTCGCTCCTCCCCTTGGGGGCTGCGTGTGCGCGGGACTTTCGGCCCGCCCGTACTGCGCGGCACGCCACGAAGTTATGCTACAGCCAATGCGCCTGGCGTCGCACTGCCGCGACTCGTGGGTCCGGCGCTTGCGGGCGCCTGCCCGCATGCGGCCACCGCTCAGTGACCGCTTTCTAATGGACTACTTCCCCCGCCCCCTCGAGGGGGGGCCGCCTCTGCTCCCGTATGCCCGGAGGCCCCCACGAGCGCCCGCCCGCAGCGTCCCGCTCGCGGCACCACAGCGCAGCCGCCCTCCGGGGGCGGGCAGCGGCACACAGGGCGCGCTTGGCTTGGAGCATGGGGCGCCTTCATGCGCCCGGTGCAGGAGCCTAGGCTGGGGCATCAGCCGCTGCTGCCGGGCGGGCCACGAAGGCCACACCGGCTCCTCGGCGGGCCCAAGCTGCCCAAGAGCCCCGCCCCGTGTCGCGCTGGGACGTCAGGTGCTCGTCCCCGAGGCCCGACGCGCGGGGGCGGCCGCGTTGTCCTCCTGGCTGGGGCGGGCCCGCCCGGCCTCCCAGGCCCTCCCGTGCTCGGGCCTCCGGCGACCCGCCGGTGCACGGCTCCGCCCAGAATGCTGGGTACTCGCCCCTCCTCCGCCCTGGGGCCCGACGACCCCAGGCCCGCGAAACGCCAAGCCCCTAACCGGGCGTACTGGGGGGACCCGGGGGGAGTGGGCCCACAGCTAACGGGTGGGGGGGGGGGGTAGCAGACCCTTTCTCACACCCGCCAGCAGGGGGGGGGGGGTGGGGGCGACAGCCCGGGGCCGGTCCGCTCCTCCGCCTCCGCCACCACGGGGGCCGCGGGGGCACTGCCTGCACCACGGGATTCCCCCCCACCATCCCCTCCGGCAGAGCAACGCCCTCGCTCCCTGATGTTTTCAGCCGCATCTCAGCGGCCCTGAGCAGCCGCGGGTTGCCGCGGCGACGATCCCCCCCGCGGGTTTGGCGGCGGCCTCCGCCGAAGGCCACCAGGTCGGTGGCGGACATGCTCCGCTCGCCCCCCTCCCCTCCCCCACACGCAGCGGTCAACGCAGTCGTGGGGAGCTCCTCTGACCCAGTAGCGGACGCGCCTCAGCGCCTCCTCCATCCCAGTCCACGCTGCCGCAGCGGCGGCCGCATGGCAGGGTCAGCACGGAAGAGACAGTCCCCTCCGGCTCGTCCCTCCTGGCCGCCGTGCGGACACAGGCGGGGGGCCTGTAGGGGAGGCCACGGGTGCCCGAACTCGACTCGGCCCACCTCCCCGCCCCTCCGCCTCTGTACATAGGCCAGCGGACGCTAATAGACGAACGGCCGTATTCATATGTTTTTTCACCCTATTTGGGTATTACGTGTTGGGGGGGGGGGTCTCCAAAGGGATTGGTACACAACCAGTTTTTCACCCCGGACAGCTCAAAAACGGAAGTTTTCGAAACTTTTTTTTCTGTTACCGTGATCACTTAAAATGACCATCCAAGGTATGTAAAGCATATTTTAGCTGGTATTTATGTGTTTTTCACCCTATTTGGGTATTGGGCGCACGGGGGGGGGGGGGGGTCTCCCAAGGGATGGGTACACAACCTGCTGATGCAATTTTTCAATCCATACGGCTCAAAAATTGAAGTCTTCGGAACTTATTTTTTTTTGATATTGTGATCACCTAAAATGACCATCCAAGATACGTGAAGCATGTTTTAGCCCGCATGTATGTAGTTTTTACCCTATTTTGTGCGTGCGTTGCTTGGGGCAGATTCTCTGCGAGGTGGACTTGCCGAAGGCAATAGAATCACCTCGCAGAGGTTGTTAGATCAAAGCCAGGCAGGCGTATATAGGGGGAAAACGCCACATACCCCCCATTTTGGGCCTTTTTGGGCCTATTCGCGTACCCTACCCCAAGGGGTTGAATTGTTAGTTTAACCCCTTGTAAAATCATTATTTTGTCCAATAAATGCATCCCCCGATGAGTTTTTGGTCCGGACACCCCCAGACCCCCCCCCACTTGAAACCCACTTTTTTGAGGTTTTGAGGGAGGGGGGTGGGGGGGTGGGGGGGGGTTGGGTTGGGTTGGGTTGGGTCAAGGCCTCGCCTGGTCGCCGGGTGTGGGGGGGGGATGGGGGGGTCAAAAATGTCGAAAAAAAGAGCCCCCTTTTTTTGGGTCGAAAATCATGAATCTTTTGGTTTTTTAAAATTTTGAGCCAAAAAAGTGTTTCCGGTTCCCGATTCCATGGGGTTTGTATGGGGCGGAGTGGGACGAGCGCCAATGCAGTTTATGCACTTTTCAGCCATTTTTGCTATGTGGGCGGTTTTGGCGACCTCGGTGATCCCGTGGTACCCACTCTGAGGGGTGTGAGTGGGGATGTTGTGACAGTATATGCCTACTAGGATATGAAAGGACGTTTTTTGCAGTCTCTAGCCTTGCTGAGAGCCGGTCACAACCCGTGCCAAAGACGCGAAATGACTGTTTCCCCCAATAATGGCCTAGTGAATGGGCCGGTACACAACCTGCTTATGCAGTTTTTCACCCCGGGCCGCTGTTTTAGGCCGTGTTTACGTGTTTTTCACCCTATTTGGGTATTGGGCGCACGGGGGGGGGTGTCTCCCAAGGGATTGGTACACAACTTGCTTATGCAGTTTTTCACCCCGGGCAGCTCAAAAATGGAAGTTTTCGAAACTTACTTTTTTGATGTTGTGACCAACTAAAATGACCATTCAAGGTATGTAAGGCATGTTTTAGGCCGTATGTACATGTTTTTCACCCTATTTGGGAATTAGCTTCGGGGGGGGGGGGGGTCCCAAGGGATGGGTACACAACCTGCTTATGCAGTTTTTCACCCCGGGCAGCTCAAAAATGGAAGTTTTCGAAACTTACTTTTTTGATGTTGTGACCCACTAAAATGACCATCCAAGGTATGTAAAGCATGTTTTAGGCCGTATTTACATGTTTGTCACCCTATTTGGGTATTAGGTCCGTGGGGGGGGTGTCTCCCAAGGGATTGGTACACAACCTGCTTATGCAGTTTTTCACCCCGGGCAGCTCAAAAATCGAAGTTTCCGAAACTTATTTTTTTGATATTGTGATCACCTAAAATGACCATCCAAGCTATATAAAGCATATTTTAGCTTGTATTTATATAGTTTTTACCCTATTTAGGGTGTGTGTTGCTTGGGGTAGATTCTCTGCGAGGTAGACTTGCCGAAGGCAATAGAATTTCCGAAATTGCTTTTTTTGATATTGCTACCATCTAGAATGATCAAATATCCTGTGTAAAGCATGTTTTAGCCCCTCTTTATGTGTTTTTCAGCCTATTTGGGTAGGGGGGGGGGGGGGGGGCTCCCAAGGGGGCCGGGGCACAACCTGCAGTTTTCCAGCCTCGGCAGCTCAACAATGGTCCTCCCTGTCCCCTCTTCGAGGTGCCTTGCCGAAGGCAATATAATTTTAGAAAAAAAAGTTTCCTACCCTCGTTTATACTAAGTTTCACCTCACCCGCCCCACTTTCTCACTAAGGAACGGGGCATTTCGATGGTAGATGCTACTATTGTTTGAGGGCACAAAGCCCCTAGGTCGATCCACGGCCACTTGTGTTAGTGGAGCCGCACCCATGCCAAACCATCATGCACACCAATTAGTTTGCACTCGGCCAATATAACATAATATAATTGGGCACTAGAAACAAAGCCAGGCTCCAAAAAAGAGTCCTAACAAGGCCATGGCCAACATCAGTGCGGCGGCACTGGGAACAAAACCGGGTGTAATATAACAAGAGAACCCGGGAGGGCCACAACCAACATCAGTGCCAACTGCTTACAAGTAATTACAAAAGACACCCATTAACATCAAGTCGGCCAAGCTAAGGCATGGCCCAATGTTGCTCAAGCAAGGGAGCTGGTGATGGCAAGGCGTAACCTTACACACTGCCACAATTGTGCTTATCCCAAGCCCCTATGAGTATGCCGTCTGCCCTTCCGGCCTCATTGGGTTGTTCATACGCATGTATGCATGTATATTTATATATGTGTGTGTGCAGATGGAATGATGGAGGAGGACAGGAACGATCACATGGAACTCATGAAACTGCAGTCGTTGAGGTTGCCTTGTGTTTTACGCCGTTGCTTGTTTTGGTGCCTTGGCTAGTTCAATCCTGTGTCTGCCGCAATACCCCTTATTTTTGTTTTGAAAGGTAACAGAAGATTTTACCCCGCCTTTTGTAGATTTGAAATACTCAAAAAAAAACTGGGGATTTCAAAAATGCCCCCAAAACTGGGAAAACTTTCAACCCCCCCCCCCCCCCCACACACACACCTACCGCTCCTAGCCCTTTTGGGCCCCCCTGCCCACGCGGGGGTCGGGGTCCAAAACTGAACTGAAGCCCCAAATGGCAAAGACTCCCACTCACAGCCCATGGTGGTGTGCTTCTGTCATGTAGATTTTCCTGGAGGTCCACTTGTTGCAGAATTGTTTTCACCAACAAGGGAAGGTAGGGTTTGATGAAGACACATGTGTATGTCCTTTTGGCAAAGATGCATATTGTGCAATTGCTGGTCATTGGTGAGTGCATTGTGCATGCACATGGGAATGCATATGGGCGGATTGGGTGTTTGCAAAAATTTCCTTTTCACCCATCCCACCCACCCTGTTACAAGGGGGGCGGGGGTTCCCTTACAGGGGGGGCCTTGTGGGGTGGGGTGGGATGTCCCCACCCCACCACAAATGAAATTGAAGCCGGCTTGGCCCTTAGTCAAGCTTCGTTTTGTCCCTGCTACTCCGCTGTTGAATCATACAGTCCAGGTGTCGGATATCACACCAGATGCAAACCATAAAATCATCAACATACCAGGCAATCACGGAAGGAACTCCGCAAGCAGTGTCACTGCATCACAGTGACTAATAGGTGCATCTCAAACAGATTTAGGAGCATGTACCCACACACTGAGAGCGCAGCCAAGCGGGTGCGGCTTAGGGGGCACACGCCCGTGCAGGTAGTAGATCCCCCCATCGGCAGCAATAGCAGTACTGTCACTGTAGCAGTAGTAGCAGCAGTAACTCCGCATCCCCTCACCCAGGGGTAGGGGCAAGGGCAAGGGTGAAGAGGGAAACCCACGTTTGACTAGAGGGCCAAGGCATGGACGGGTGGCAGCGGTGCAAACACGTTCTCACGGGATCAGAACACATGTTGCTTTGTGCCTCTCCTTCCCCTTCACTTTGTCCAAGGTCGGGTTACCTACTCGGACCGTGTTTAGACAGGATCAGACCATGTTGAGATAGGTGGATGATGCTGTGTGAACATACATGTCCAGAGAGGCGTGTGATCCTGTACGAACGTATGCATTTTTGCACAAAAAAAGTGGCTAAAAACTTAGAGTGGGCAGTTGTAGTAAAATCTGGACAACACACTACTATGTACCAAAGAATATGCCTGTGCATGGAGCTAATGTTGAATGGCAACACCATATCGGAAAAACAACTAGCAGAAACCAACAGCCATCGCACGCGGGAAGTGACATAGTATATCCTGCACACTGTAAACTGCTCACACCCGTAGGTCATGGCCGTTTGAAAACACTGTTGTTTTGTGCAATTTTGCCTGTTGCCGCTTCAAGGATCGGGTTGCTTTGGTCAACACAACACTTGTTGATGGGGCTGCATGAAGGCTCAGAAAATGTAGCTTAGAGGATGAATATGTTTGCGTTGCTGTGCTTTGTGGAGCAACAAAGCGTCGTCCGAGGGCATGCAACTCCCCTCTTGGACCTCTCTCCCACCCCCTTACACCGTCTGCATTCCACCCGCTAGGAATGTACTTGGGCACTTTCTGCCCATTGGGGTAGTGCCCATAATGGCCTTGTGCCCGTATACCCCCTGTCCTCCATGCACTTGTGCACCTATGCCCCTATGCCCCTATGCCGCTGTGCATTTGTGTCGCAATGGGGACTAGGCAATAGGTGGGGTGGGGTGGGGGGGTTTGGGCCTCCGATCCATGATCCATGCCGATCCAAGGGGTCGGGGGGTTGGAACATCCGATCCACGATCTATGGTACAATCCATAGTCCGATCTACGCGCACCTAGGCATTTGGGGGGGGGGGGGGAAGTTTTTTGAACCTCTGATCCATGATCCGCGCCGATCCTTTTTGGGGGGGTGGCTCTGATCCGCCATGGATCAGATTGCCCAGTCCCTAATGCCCCTATGCCCCTGTTCCTTTGTGCCGCAATGCCCTGTGCGCCTATCCCCTTGTGCCATCTGCACCTCTATCTCTGTTCCCTATGCTCTGCACCTCTATCTCTGTTCCCTATGCTCTGCACCTCTATCTCTGTTCCCTATGCTCTGCACCTCTATCTCTGTTCCCTATGCACCCATACCCTTCCGCATCCCGCCGCATACATATGCCTTCTCCTTCTAGACATCATGTTCATAATACTGCTGCTGCTATGCTTCGCACTATTGTTGCCTGTGAGCCTAGGTCGATCAGGCTCTGGAGCCGCCTTGACTCCCATCAAGATTTTATGGATCCATCCTGTTGGAAGCGCCCCTCGGCACGCCTCAGCACCGCGCGCCCCAGCACGTGCAGACCCCCACAGCTTCCGGAGTTTTTTGAATAGCATCAAACACCCCAACACACAAGTCGACGTCGTGTCTCTGTCGCGAGGCCCCCCGCACCTCGAATACCAGTCCTACGAGGCGTTAGTGGCCGCGGACACTCTTAACGTCATCCGCCGCGCAGAGCTCCAGCACTATGATGCTGCAGTGATCGGCTGCTTCTACGATCCGTTCCTTGACGCAGCGCGTGAGGTCTCAAAAGCTATGAGCGTGACCGCCCCTGCTGAAGCCGCCTTGCACATTGCGACCACCCTCGGTAGGTCCTTTAGCATCCTGGTCGGCCGGAAGAAGTGGATCCCCAAGATGAGGGAGAATGTGCTCAAGTATGGCTTTGGTGGCCACCTTGCCTCCTTCAAGGCCTTGGGCCTCTGGGTAGAAGAGCTGCAGGCAGATCCAGAAGAGACGCAGCGCCGGATGGTGGCTGCTGCTAGGGAGGCAGTGGATGAGGATGGGGCAGAGGTCATCATCCTCGGCTGTACCATCGAGTATGGATTCTACGCAAAACTGCAGCAGCTGCTCGGGGTGCCTGTTGTGGATGTGGTGGCAGCCACTCTCTCTTATACTGAGATGCTTGTGAACTTGAAGCGGCGCTACGGTTGGACACACAGCAAGCAGCGCACGTACGAAGGGCCACCACAAGAGCAATTGGACTTCTTGCTGAAGCAATATCAAAATAGGAGTATGGTGAAGCCGAAGCCCGCATAGCAAAGTGGCTTTTGACGCATCACCTGCCTGGCATTTTGTTTCTGGAGATGATCCGGCCACCAAACTCCACGAACTCGAAGCGCAGCTACACCGGCTACAAACAACAATTGGCGCCCATTGCGTTAAGGCTTAGCCCAACAGCAAGTGACCAGCATGGCACGTGCCAACATGCATAGCTTGAGGCACATCATGCATGCTTCCCTTGACCCCTTGTGGTAGGTGGTAGTTTTTCACACAGAAGGCATTTGTGGACGGTATGTTGTTGTACTGTCATGAGCAACAATGAGAAGAAATCTAATCCCTGCTTCAGTCCCTATTGATCTCAAGCGCGACAGCCCCCAGTCACAGGACTTCACCCTTGCTGTACAAGGGCCTGTCCGCCATTTACCATTTGTAGGCCTTGTCCTACCCTTGCTTGCAGAAAGTCTGTTTGCATTTCGGAAGATTTTGCGTGTTCTCTCTTTTATATGCAATGCACGTTCACTCCCTGACACCTCAATTCTCACCGATCTACCCAAGTCAGTTTTGGTGGCAGTCGGAGGTCAATGAATGAAGAGATCAGATCAACAATGTGCACGGTAGATTGCGGATTCTCAGTGTTCTGTTTCGTTTAGGTCACGTTCAGTTGAGCTTTATTCACACAGCATCACCTGCCTGTATACTCCAGGGCATTGGATAAAGAGCGGTGCAGCAGACCTGCATTGAGAGGAGCTGCTTTTTCAGGCATACTGCAATATTCCATATGTTCTCCCGACGGCTGCTACAATCAGCAAATGTTGGCCTTGGCATGGGCCACTTTGCAAGACCTCTGCTACAAGAACAAGTGGCGCCCATTGCATAAACGCTTAGCTGGACAGCAAGTGACGAGCATGGCCCGTGCCACTATGCATAGCTTGGGGCACATCATGCATGCTTCCCTTGACCCATTGTGGTAGGTGGTAGTTATACACCCAGAAGGCATTTGTGGGCGGCATGTTCTTGTATTGTGGTGAGCGACGATGAGAAATCTAATCCCTGCTTCAGTCCCTATTGATTTCAAGCGCGACAGCCCCCAGTCACAGGACGTGACCCTTGCTGTACAAGGGCCTGTCCTACCCTTGTAGATAGTATGTTTGCATTTCGGAAGGTTTTGCATGTTCTCTCTTTTACATGCAATGCACGTTCACTTCCTGAAACTTCAACTATAAAGTCTCACTGATCTGCCCAAGTCATTTTTTAATGGTTGTCGCTGAGCAGTCAATGAATGAAGAGAGACACCGTCCGGATGGAGTGCAATGAGCACGCTGGATGAGAAACGCATGGACCGCTGTGGATGGAAGATCAGAACAACAATGTGCAGACGAAGGGTGTAGAATGCGGTTTCTCAGTTTTCTGTTTAATTTAGGTCATCATCAGTTCAGGTTCAGTTAGGGAGCATCCCCGACCTATATGTGGCCCAGACGGCTGCAGCAGCAACAAATGGTTCCCATTGCATTGAGGCTTAGCCCAACAGCAAGTGATGAGCATGGAAGATGCCAACATGCAGAGCTTGAGGCACATCATGCATGTTTCCCTTGACCCCTTCTGGTAGGTGGTAGTTTTTCACACAGAAGGCATTTGCGGACGGTATGTTGTTGTACTGTCATGAGCGACGATGAGAAGAACTCTAATCCCTGCTTCAGTCCCTATTGATCTCAAGCGCGACAGCCCCCAGTCACAGGACTTCACCCTTGCTGTACAAGGGCCTGTCCGCCATTTACCATTTGTAGGCCTTGTCCTACCCTTGCTTGCAGAAAGTCTGTTTGCATTTCGGAAGATTTTGCGTGTTCTCTCTTTTATATGCAATGCACGTTCACTCCCTGAAACTTCAACTACAAAGTCTCACCGCTTGACGACGCATGGTTCTAGCAGTCACGTGGGATCAACCCCTTTGCGGGAGGGCTGGGCAGGAACCACATTGAACGAGCAGAGATCGCTAAGAGGACCTTGGGCTTGCTACCAGTGATGCATTGGGGGCCCAGGCTGTACTCCATATCAATGTTGTTGGCAAAAGCGGCATTGTGCACTGGGATCTCACACATCTGAAGGACGATGGTTGGGGCAGATGCATAAGCACGCGGTGCAAAGACAATGCACTACAAGTCTAGACCAGTTCTATCTTCCCGCTTTGTACCGGACCATTCCTGCATTCCGAGGTGTTCTAAACAGGCGTGGCTGCCTCTATAGGCTTTTTTTCCCGTGTCCGAGGCGTGTCTTCTATCTTGTTGCACTTGGGCTGGAGCTGATGCATTCCACCTGCTCCGATAGGGCTGTTACCCTCACTATTGCCTCATCTGCAGGATGTATTTTGAATTTTCTGCTTCCCCTTCGGTGTTTTGTGCCCCCCCGCCCCCCCCTCCCTTCGCCGCAAGAGCAACGCCTTTGTCAGAGCAACAGAAGGTGTTGTTCCGTAACTTTTGGAGGTGTTTTTTTTTTGCACCTGCACGTGTCCTTTGAACGGACATTGTGACACTGCACTCGACGGAGACCAGAACCGTGGTGGGGCCCCCGCCATGCGCCCACCAGCGCCATGTGCACACTCTTCCCCACCAGCCACCCGCTTGCCACGGCCAATCCACAGGTTCCAGCACCTGCAATCAATGGGAACATCAATGGAAACATCCTTGGGAACATGTTTGGGACCAATCAATAATGGGAACATTAATGGGCACATCAATCGGAACATCCTTGTGAGCATCAATGGGAATGTCAATGGGAACAGCCCTGAGAACATCAACAGGAACATGAATTGGAACATTAACGGAAACATCCTTGGCAACATCAATGGCAATATCAATGGGAACAGCAATGGCAACATCAATGGGAACATAATTGGGAACATCAATCGGAACATCAAGGGAAACATCAAGGGCAACATAAATGGGTGCATCAGGTTGAACATCAATGGGAACATCAATGGGAGCATCCATGGGAGCGACAATGGGAACATCGATGGGATCATCAATGGGATCATCACTCGGAACATCCTTCGGAACACCCTTGGGATGAATCAATGGGAACATCCAACGGAACATCAATGGGAACATAAATAGCACGTTTCATCCAGTGAAATCCATGGGAACATCCATGGGAACATCCATGGGAACATCCATGGTAACAGTAATTGGAACATCAATGGAAACATCAATGGGAACATCCATGGGAACCTCAACGGTAACATCAATGGTAACATCACTCGCACCTTCCCTGGCAACATCAATGGGAACATTTGTGGGAGCAAAAAAACGAACATCAATGGGGCATTCACTGGGAACATCCTTGCGATCAACAGTGGGAACATCCTTGGGAACATCAATAGGCCGGTGGGTTGGTGGTCAGAGGGTGAGACAAGGCTGTGTGCCTCACAGGGGGGGTTGGGGGGCAGTGAAGTGCACGGGATGCATATCAGCGGCAGGGGAAGGAGGAAGCAAGGGCGGGTCTGCAGGGCCTCCACACGTCCGCACTGCCAGACGTGCCCCTGCGACGGTCAGCGGGGTGCAGTGAAGTGCATGGATGGTTATCAATTGTGTCTAACATCCTGTAGGTCAGGATGTGAACGAGCAAATGGCATAGCATCGTGCGTCAACAACCATGGAAATACAAAAAGTTGACAAAAAAAAAAGAGCGGAAACTGTGGAGATTGGTGAAATTGCGAAAACAAAAGTCACAACAGGCACGAAACTGACACAAAATGAAAAAAAAATTCAGATCCGACAAGATTGAACAATAATGGGGGTAGCACGCGACAATCAACTACCATCGCAACTTTCACTGCTCGCGGGTGCATTATTGTTCGCTGGACACACGGAGGGGATGTTGAATAACAAGCAGTTTCAATCTCATCTGGATGCGATTTCCATTGCCACATGCCCAATAAACACCAAGTGTTCGTGGGACAAAGCTGTTCGGTGCGCATGGCCAGGGGCAAGTGGAGAAGCAATCATGGTGGGGAATAGAGGTCCTATAGTTGAGGGTTACTAGGGGGCGCCTTAAGCGTAGTGCGCGCGCAGTGCAACTATTTGGGCGTCTGGCCGTACTAGAGACCCATGCTTTGAGATCATAGGGGCATCATCGTTACCGTGTTGCGTAGGTTTTGATGCTTTTTCCACATTGGGGATATAGCATTTTTTGGAATTTCACCCAATTTCACCCATTTCCACCCTTTTTCACACTTTATTTGCATTTGCAAGGGCTATTTGGACCATGTCTTTGTGCAAGATACTACCCATCTCTTTGAATTGTGCTATGTCTGTGATTCCAAGCCAAGTCGCATTCGAATTCGCCATCGAATTCTCGTCCGGCCGGTCGCATCAATTTACGAGGGTTGATGTGGCTGGTGAAGCGAAAGACCCGCCAGAGGGTGAGTAGTTCAACTCCGAATAATCTCGCACCGGAAATTGCCTCCGCGGGGCTGTCGCCACAAAGGTTGTCGTATTATGTCGACAAAGGTTTCAATGCACATACGAAAGGAGGTACCCCCGGCCGCCTCCCCCTCTACATTAGAGGGTGTTGAGGGTGGCAACCAATACACTGTTCATGGCTTTTCCAGATGTGCATGATGTGTGTTATGTGAAGGCAAGGTAGTTTGCAACTTTCTTGAGTTGGGGCAGTTTGGGTCACCTAATTCTAAGGGCGTTTCCAAGGGGTGTGCCTAGGGGCTCTTCGGGCGGAACATGGTCTAAAAGTAGCGCGCAGCGCGCGTGCAGTGCAAGGATTCCCCCCTAGTACTTGCATCCTGTTGTACAATAATTTCTACCAAAATTGCAAAACACCACAACAGCCCCTCATCTCCCCATGTGTTTAGCCTAAATCGTGTACTCTAAAACTGAGTAACTGATTAATTTTGATACCAAATTGGTGCGGTCCGAACACCAAGTATTCGTTGGACAAGCCGTTCGCTGGACACGGGGCGGCGGGGGGGGTATGGGCCTAGAAGACATGTGAATCAATATTTGGCAGCCCTAGAGGGCTTGTGAATCAACATGCAAGATAGGGCAAGATGGAGCAAGATGGAAGACCTTTTTGGCAACATAGAGCAAGATAGAAGAGGATTTTTGGCAAGATAGTGGAGGTTTGTGACAAGATGGAGTAAGATAGAACAGGTTTGTGGCAAGATAGAAGAGGTTTGTTGCATAGAACAAGATGGAAGAGCTTTTGGCAAGATAGAGCAAGATAGAAGAGGCTTTTGGCAAGGTTAGGGTAAGATAGAGGAGGTTTATGGAAAGAGCTGCACTAAGCGCGGTTCCCCAGGGGGGCGCCACTGGCACTTCCAGTGTCCCCACTGGTCCTGACCACAGGACCCCCACCCGGACAGGAGGCACCTGGGGTGGTTGTCAGCGACGCAGCCACCTTGCTCGCAGACTTCGCCAGCTGCTGGGCCCGAGCATCCCGTGTCGATGAACCCAGCACGATGGATGAAAGCGCCATCCTGTCGTGGCGCCCCCGTACCAGGGCTCAATATGGGTCCCGGCTTTGCGCGCCAGCAGCCTACGCGGCGCGAACGAGGCCGCCTACTATCGCTGAGGCAATGGCAGGCATCCTCGCGGAGCGGGCCCGCATGGGGGCGACCGCATCCTCAATCCGCAGCTTCACATCGGCCATCTGCGCCGTTGAGGATCCGCAATGGATCCCACCGGCCGCCACCGCCTTCCACAAGAGGATCGCCGCGGGGGCGGCCTCAGCAGGACCGCAGCCGTACCTCCCGCCGGCCGGCCTAGTCATCCTCGTCGAGAACGCCTCCAAGTCCAGGTATGGGCCCCTCCTCGGGGCTCTCGCCACCCTTGCATGGGTGTGCTTTCTGCGCATTGGGGAGATGGCCATTGTCAGAGTGGCAGACATCGCACTTCCGGGGTCTATCCAGTTTTGGAATAGCAAAACTGGGGAAGAGGGGTACACCAACAGGCCTCTGTCCAAATACACGGACCAAGTGCAACAATGGGCCTATGGCTTCGTGGTGGCGGCTGGCAAGCAGGATGATACCCCCCCCCCCCCCCCTTGTATAAGCTACGCCCAAGCTACAGCAGGCGTAGGGACCGTAATAATTGTGTACATAATTTTAGTTGCGTACCAAATGTAGTGCGGCCACATAAAACATGGGAATGGCCCATGTCTTTGATGGGAAGTTGTATTTTCAAGGGACCACATGCAAGGCAATTTCATTTCCAAGAATTTGAAGTTGCCCGAGCCCAAACCAGCCCCTAAACCTCGGCCAAAGGCATCTTCAAGTGATGAGCATGTGCAATTGTTCCGCATGGTGTATGATCACAAGCATCAGAGAGCCCTCTGGTATACGCATGTGAACTTTGGGTCTTTGCCATGTGCCCCGCGTGGCGGGGATCCACTGTATCATATGCTGGAGTCGCCCACTTTCCCAAGCACAGTCTTGAGTACTCTCTGAACTTTTGGAGTCAGTCAAAAAAAAAAAGCCAAATTAAGCCCAAAAAACATTTTTCTGTTAAAAAAGAACAAGAATGCCTGTCCGCTTGTCACCACCCCTGTGACAGGTGTTTTTCTCTTCCTTGACTTTTGGGAACTTCTATGGGAACCTTCTTGGGCACAGCAATCAAAACATCACTGGTAACATCACTGTGAACATCACTGCGAACATCACTAGGAACATCCATGGGAACAGTAATTGGAACATCAATGGGAACATCAATGTGACTATCAGCTTTGGCTTATGAAGGTGAGCTCCAGTGTTACATGCGTAGTTGCAGACTCCAAGTGGCCCACACAGTGTGTTGTAGCTCCATGCATGACCGAGACAACAGTGATTCCTATTTTAGCATCTCATCAATGCACCTACATGTGCAAGAAAACTAATTGCAAGTGTGGCATGTGTCCTCCAGGAACAAATGCACTCTCTCTTGCAAGTGTGGCATTTTCATGCATGGGTTACGCGCACAACGCACACGCAAACCACGGGAGTTCATTGGACTTTAAGGCCAAAATGCACCTGGCTTTATAGGGAACCACACCTACATGCCAAGGTGGTGAGTGAACGAACATGACGTGGGTGTACACATGTGCAAGCGAGAACATGCAACTCCAAAGTCCCAATGTCACTTCCAATACAGGGGCGATATGAATAATTGGCTCATGTGTCCCATGGTCACATCACGGTTGATCTATGATGGGCAGCAATCACACCAATTGTATACACCAAGAGGCACGTGGAGGCACATCATCATGCATGGTGATGCACATTTATCTGATGTACACAAAAATGTCACAGTGTGTGCACACATATACCAACCCAATGACCTCAAGCAACCTACACACCCGAATCCCAACACTCTCAAACAAGCCACGACTATCTTGCATTGATCATGGACCGGACACAGACCTTTTTTTTTGTTAAGGACTGCCCTTAGGGACCGCCCCAAGGGGCCACCAACCGCCAACCGCCACCAACCGCCAACTGCCAACCGCCACCAACCGCCACCAACAGCCAATCCCCAACCACCAACCGCCGCCAACCACCACCAACCGCCACCAACCATCACCAACCGCCAAACGCCAACCGCACACCGCCAACACATGGTGTGCCTGCGGGCTTTTTTGGGAAAACTGTGAAAAGGAACTAAGGACCGCCCTGCCTACCCCCCCCCCCCCCTGGGGGGGGGGGTCTGTGGCCTGTCGGTGGGTGGGTGGGTCACTGTGGTTTTGGGCAATTTGGCCCAAAATGCCTACTCCCACCCAAGGGGGGGGGGTATGGTCTGGGTGGGTGGGTCCGCAACTTGTGTTGCTGATTTGTTGTATTTACCGTTGGTGAGATTTCTGTTTGGGAACAGGGCAGTGTTTGGTGGTATACAAAATTGCTGGGTGGGAATTGAACCAAGGTCTGTTTCTCTGGAGCTAGGGCATATACCACTGGACCAAATTCCAATTCTGCTTAACTGGATGTCAAGTACCATTTACAGCCTGACGTTCATTTTTTTTTTGAATATTTTAACGTCTAATGGACATCGGATGAGGGATGAGAGGACCCCCCTCCCCCCTGAGGGGGGGTAGGGGGGCGTGTGGCTGGGTGCGTGGGTGGGTTACCTGGTCTGACCGGACAATAGTCATGCCAACGAAACGGTCATTACGAAGAGAGACTTGTACCATGCTCGTTGGCAGCAAACCAGGTCAATGTGCATGAACTGATAATGCATGGTCCCTTAGTCATCAAACGTGGTCCACAAAAACACATGGGCACGCTAAGGCAGCACAAATGTACATCATGTGTGATCGATCATACATGATCTTCAACAGACTATCATATGTATTCACGATCAAAACGTAAAGGCAACAAGACACTGCCCATGGTCAAGGTGCAAAGGATGATGGGGTAACCACTTGTGTCATGTACCTCCCGGAACCCAGTGTCGCCCCAAGGTGGAGTTGTGGGAATATCTCCCATTCCAACGGGATTCAAATAGGGATATTTTGGGAGGATAATAGGTGGGTGTTGATGCACAAAATGCGTGGAGATCACGTCTAGCTGCCTTTGAGGGCAGTTCGTGGTGACTCCCTTGAGGGTAGGGTTTTGGCAGCCATTTTGGACTGAATCATGGGTGGTGGTGTTTTCTTTGTCACACTCTGCCAATTGAGGGAGGTCATGTCCCATGTGGCATAGGTCCTTCTGTGGACCTCATGTAGATGCATAACCCTTGGGTTGGTTGCGTCCTCACCTAAATTGCCCAAATTGTGTACGCATTTTCGACTTTTTAGGTCTTGAACTAGATCCAGACCATGGGGGGGGGGGGGGCATGTGGTGACCAACACCAACATATCTCCCATCTCCTGGAAAGATTCAGGGAACTTTTGGGATATGTTTCTAGGGTGACTGTTGTCGTTGAAAAACCAGCCTTGCCTCCTTTATTTTCCGCTCCTATTGGTTGGATTGATACCATTTGTGTTTCCTTTCATTCCATTATTTCCTTGGTCTATTTCCTCATGGCCATTGGTGGTGCTTCTGCGGCATATCGGTTTTCTCACAGCCTTGCGTTGCCGCCACACGGGCATTGATTTTGCCTTTGTGGCACATCTGTTTCCTCATGTCCGCTGACGGTTCCTTTGTGTTGTATTTGCTTCCTCATGGCCATTGAGCGTTTCTGTGTGTCATATCTGTTCCCTGGCAGTCATTGATGTTCCTCGGTGTGGCATTTGTTTCCTCGCGGAAATTGAAAGTTGGTCTGTGTCATATATGTTTCCTCCCGGCCATGAGATGGTTCCCTTGTGTCACATCCATTTTGTCAGGGACATTGATGGTTTATGCGCCCACTATGCGCCCACTATGCGCCCTCTATGCGCCCTCTATGCGCCCTCTATGCGCCCACTGTGCACCCTCTATGCGCCCTCTATGCGCCCTCTATGCGCCCACTATGTGCCCTCTATGCGCCCTCTATGCGCCCTCTATGCGCCCTCTATGTGCCCACTGTGCACCCTCTATGCGCCCTCTATGCACCCTCTATGCGCCCTCTGTGCACCCTCTATGCGCCCTCTATGCGCCCTCTATGCGCCCTCTATGCGCCCTCTATGCGCCCTCTATGCGCCCTCTATGCGCCCACTGTGCACCCTCTATGCGCCCTCTATGCACCCTCTATGCGCCCTCTGTGCACCCTCTATGCGCCCTCTATGCGCCCTCTATGCGCCCTCTATGCGCCCTCTATGCGCCCACTATGCGCCCTCTATGCGCCCTCTATGCGTCCAATATGTGCCCACTATGCGCCCTCTATGCGCCCTCTATGCGCCCTCTATGTGCCCACTGTGCACCCTCTATGCGCCCTCTATGCACCCTCTATGCGCCGTCTATGCGCCCTCTATGTGCCCACTATGCGCCCACTATGCGCCCTCTATGCGCCCTCTATGCGCCCACTATGCGCCCTCTGTGCGCCCTCTATGCGCCCTCTATGCGCCCTCTATGCGCCCTCTATGCGCCCTCTATGCGCCCTCTATGCGCCCTCTATGCGCCCACTGTGCACCCTCTATGCGCCCTCTATGCACCCTCTATGCGCCCTCTGTGCACCCTCTATGCGCCCTCTATGCGCCCTCTATGCGCCCTCTATGCGCCCTCTATGCGCCCACTATGCGCCCTCTATGCGCCCTCTATGCGCCCACTATGTGCCCACTATGCGCCCTCTATGCGCCCTCTATGCGCCCTCTATGTGCCCACTGTGCACCCTCTATGCGCCCTCTATGCACCCTCTATGCGCCGTCTATGCGCCCTCTATGTGCCCACTATGCGCCCACTATGCGCCCTCTATGCGCCCTCTATGCGCCCACTATGCGCCCTCTATGCGCCCACTATGCGCCCTCTGTGCACCCTCTATGCGCCCTCTATGCGCCCTCTATGCGCCCTCTATGCGCCCTCTATGCGCCCTCTATGCGCCCTCTATGCGCCCACTGTGCACCCTCTATGCGCCCTCTATGCACCCTCTATGCGCCCTCTGTGCACCCTCTATGCGCCCTCTATGCGCCCTCTATGCGCCCTCTATGCGCCCTCTATGCGCCCACTATGCGCCCTCTATGCGCCCTCTATGCGCCCACTATGTGCCCACTATGCGCCCTCTATGCGCCCTCTATGCGCCCTCTATGTGCCCACTGTGCACCCTCTATGCGCCCTCTATGCACCCTCTATGCGCCGTCTATGCGCCCTCTATGTGCCCACTATGCGCCCACTATGCGCCCTCTATGCGCCCTCTATGCGCCCACTATGCGCCCTCTGTGCGCCCTCTATGTGCCCACTATGCGCCCTCTATGCGCCCTCTATGCGCCCTCTATGCGCCCTCTATGCGCCCACTATGCGCCCACTATGCGCCCTCTATGCGCCCTCTATGCGCCCATTATGCGCCCTCTATACGCTTTCTATGTACCCACTATGCGCCCACTATGCGCGCACTATGCGCCCATTATGCGCCCTCTATGCGCCCTCTATGCGCCCTCTATGCGCCCTCTGTGCACCCTCTATGCGCCCTCTATGCACCCTCTATGCGCCCTCTATGCGCCCTCTATGCGCCCTCTATGTGCCCTCTATGCGCCCTCTGTGCACCCTCTATGCGCCCTCTATGCGCCCACTATGCGGCCTCTGTGCGCCCTCTATGCGCCCTCTATGTGCCCACTATGTGCCCACTATGCGCCCTCTATGCACCCTCTTGCGCCCTCTGTGCGCCCACTATGTGCCCTCTATGCGCCCACTGTGCGCCCACTGTGCACCCTCTATGCGCCCTCTATGCGCCCTCTATGCGCCCTCTATGCGCCCTCTATGCGCCCTCTATGCGCCCACTATGCGCCCTCTATGCGCCCTCTATGCGCCCACTATGTGTGTGCCCACTGTGCGCCCTCTATGCGCCCACTATGTGCCCACTATGCGCCCTCTGTGCGCCCTCTGTGCGCCCTCTATGCGCCCTCTATGCGCCCATTATGCGCCCACTATGCGCCCACTATGCGCCCTCTATGTAACAGCCATCAAGGACCAAGAGCACACGAGTATGATATAGAATAGCCATCAAGGGCCTAGAGGATGTGTTCGTTCTGTTTCCTCATCGCAATCGATGGTTTGCCTGCGTCATATCTGTTACCTCGCGGCCATTGATGGTTCCCCTGTGTCAGATCTTTGTCTCCATGGCCATTGAATTCTCTGTGTCATATGTTTCCTCACGGCCATTGATGGCGGTTTAGTCTCGATGTCTCTGCATTGTTTCTTTCACGCGGCAGTAAGTCAATAGTTGGGCACCCTGTGCACGCACTGGGGGTCTCTGACCCAGTGAGGGCCCCTGCGCCGGCAAGCTTACTTTTGGTGCCAGGCGGTGTGTCATGACCAACTCATTGATCCGCAACAGTACCCTCGTGGCCCCAGAGGTGCTGCACTGCCTGGCAGCATGTGTGGATCTGGTGGCTGTCGGCTGCCGGGACCTGGTTTACGTATGGCCGCAGTTTGGGTCGGACTGCCCCGCTCCCATGATCCGATTAGAGGGTCATCAGAAGAAGATCACTGCACTTTCTTTTGATGCTGCTGGGCTGCGGCTATGCACTGCTTCGAAAGACGTGATCGCAGTGTGGGATGTGCCACACGTCCTACAGATGTGGCGAGAGTGGGAGGATGCCCATCAGGAGGACGATCTCGATGACCCCGACGCGGAGGACATGTTCGAGACAGGCTTCGACGCACAATGCACCGCGTTGCTACGCTTTCACTCGAATTTCTCAGTGGACCCCACGTACCTCTGCTTCGGCTGTGAGGAGGATGCATTGCTCGTTGTGGCCCTGGACGACACGATCCTTATCTTTAGCCTTGAGACCCTGAGCCCCACAATTCAGTTGGACGGCCACACTGGGTCCGTCACGCAGGTCCTTTTCCCGACGCATTTCCCCCAGACGCTCGTCTCAGTCTCACTCGACCGGACTTTTAAGGTCTGGGACCTCGTCGGGCAGCAGCTGCAGTACCAGTCCGCCATTCTGGCGGCGGCCGGCATCAGCTGCCTTGCGGAGGACCCAGTCCACCCGCGGATGGCCGTGGGCTTCGAGGACGGGACACTGCGGTTTTTTGAGATGGCCTCCAAAGTCTGGACGGAGGTGTACGTCCTCGACGTCTCGCGCTTCGTTCACAGGGCCCTTCAGGTCCGCACCCCCGCGCCGTCCGACGCTCCTTCCCCCGCGGAGGCCCGTCCGGGGGTGACGGTCGTCCACGGGGTGCGCCCCGGGCGGCCCCCCCCGACGCCGCCGCCGCGGCCGAGCCCCGCCCCCGCGCCCTCCGGCGATGGGCGGACGTACGGCGTGCTGGGGGTGCACCACCTGCCCCGCGGCCAGTACGGCACGGCCCACGACCACGGCCGGCTGCTGGTCACGACGCCCTGGTGCTTCGTCACCGTGAACACCGACTCCTACGAGCCCACGTACGTCGCGGACATGGCGTCTCCGGACGTGGAGGCGCCCGGGGACGCCCCGGACGCCGTGTGCCACGTCCACTGCGCCCCCATCCCGTACGGCGCCCGCATCTTCGTGGGCAGCGCGTTCCAGCCCGTGCTCAACGTGTACGAGATGGTGGACCGGGAGGCGCTGGTCCAGGGCACCCGGCGGCCCGGTGACCACGGCCCCTGCGAGGGCGAGGGGGGCGTGGGCGGTCTGCCGGGCGCCACGTCCCTTTTTGCGCAGCGCCCGCTGCCGCCCCATCTGACGATGGATTACGTGCCGCAGGCCGTCAAGGACCAGCAGCAGCAGGCGGCCCAGAGCCGCCAGCGCCGCATCTCGGGAAGCGGCACTCGAAAGCCGAGTGTTGGGGGACGAGCCCCGAAGGACATGCCTGTGACATTTCACGCAAAAGTCAAGTCCAGCGGGTACAACGCAGGGCCTCCGGTGATGACCATGTTCGGCCGCCGCCCCGCCCCCAAAAAGGGGTCCACCGCCGCCACCACAGGCCCGCGCCGCCCCACCGCCGGCCCCAGTGCCCCCGGGTACGGCCTGGACCACGGGCCCCCGGTGCACCCCCAGCCCAAGAACAACCTGAACGCCCTCCACAACGGCCCCATTCTGTCGCTGGCCTACGCCAACGACGGCAAGACGCTGGCGTCCACGTCCCAAGACGCGACGGTGCGGGTGGTGCGGCTGCCCGTCAGCGCGCACGGCGATCGGGGCCAGTTCACACTGCAGGCGCACCGGCAGGCGGTGAATATGTGCTCCTTCTCGTTGGACCGGCAGATGCTGCTGACCGCCTCGAACGACTGCACCGCGTGTCTGTGGCTGCTGGAGGGCACGCGGAAGCGGGACGTGCCCAACCTGATCTGGAACACGCGGGACAAGGACATGCCCATTACCACCGAAGTCCGTGCGGCCCGGTTCTTCTACATGGACTCCTTCGTGGTCTTGGCGGCCGGGCCCGCGGCGTACCTGTTCAAGTACTACGTGGACCGCTCCGTCAACGACCTCAACCGCCACACCAACAACTCCGGCTACAAAGTGGCCCAGGTCGTTGGCAGCGGTGCTCAGCACATCCTTGCCCTGGACTGCGCCAACAGCTTCTACTCCAACCTTCTGCTGTACTCCACCAGCAGTCGGGCCCTTGTCGTACACGACGTGGCCAGTGGTACTGCCGTGCAGACCTACGCGGATGCACATGCCCGGCCTGCCGTCACTGTCGCCCTGCCGACCCACGGGGGTCCGGGGCCTCCGCAGGACTCGTTGGCCTACAGCACATTTCTGTCCGGAGCCCCAGACGGGAGCGTCAAGCTCTGGGATCTGCGGCAGCCCAGTGCTGCTCGGACCTACGCTAGTCACACCAACAGAGTGGGCCATGTGGGGGCAGCGTACAGCCCCTGCCTGCGGTACGTGGCGTGCGGTTCTGAGGACCGCTGCGTCTACCTGTACGATTTGGTCAGCGCGGCGGTGCTGGCGAAGCTCCATGGCCACACGGACGTGGTCTCTGACGTCGCCTTCAACCCGCTGCACCCGCAGTTGGCCGCGTGCTCCTTTGACACGCGCGTGCGCTTCTGGGCGGCTGTGAAGCAGTCCTGATGCGCCTGCCCACCCCTCAACCCCCCCCCCCCCCGCCTCATCCCCACACCACCAACACCACACTGCCCAGGCAGGCGAGGAGCGGGGGGGGGGGGTGCACACACCCCATGGCCCCCCACAGCAGGTGCGGGGAAGTGTACACCCCGTGCGGCAGCATGAGGGAGGGGACATGGAGGCGTGAGGGGGGCGGGCGCCAGGGCAGGGAATGGAGCGTGCCGAGGTGTGAGGGCGAGGACAGGGGCGCGCCACTGGTAAAACAATAGGGCGTGACAGAGAAGGCACTGCGATGACCATGTGAATATTGTTGACGTTGTTGTTCATCGTCATTGGGCTGTCCCCTGTTTTGTTTTAGGGGCGCACAATGCGCTGTGTGCAAATTCAGCCATTTTGGAACCCCCGTGAATGCATCATAAGTGCAGTTTGAAAGGAGCCTCTCAGGAGGTGGAGAAGAAGTGACAAGGGTAAGGGAATGCACCAGGTGAGGATACATTCATTCAACAGGGCTGTCAGGGCATCCACATGGCATCGACATCGGCATGCGGCATGAACAGCAGGACCCCCTGATGCATGAGGGGGCGGATCAGCCGATCAGCAAGGGCCCTGAGCCCGAGAGAGGGGGGAGCCGGGGAAGTAATCTTTGACGCCATTTGCGGAAGAGATCAGGCCGCAATACTGCCAATGAAGTGTTTCTGGGCTGGCCTGCAAGCGTCGAGTGGTCCTAAATAGGGAGGACACTGAGGCGCGAGGCCAATGGCGCCCACAAATTTGCATTTGAGGGGACTGAGTTGCACCAGCGCAACATTCCCATTTCCGCGTGCTGCGGCAAGCTACGGCCTTGTCTAAGCCACAGTAGGGACCGAATTTCTTCGGGACTTTTCCGTAGCTTGGACAAGTGGGGGTGGGGTTCGGGGGGTTACAAAGCATAATAGGTGGAATATAAATGCCTGGTGCAGGCTCAGGTGTTGCTCATATAACAAGCACGGTACTGTTTGTGGGAAACAGAATTTGCTGGGAAACAGAGGATACTGAGTGCTTTAGACAAAGCGCACTGAGTTCTGCATAAAAAAACAAGACAAGAATGGGAATAGAAACCGCAGAACAAAATCAGGACCTGAGTGTGTTGAGGGCTGTTGAGGGCGGAGTCCAATGGAGAATCTGAGTGTGGCAGTGAATGCTCTCTTCTGAATTTTATCCATGTTTCTTGGTGTTCATGCTGTTGTTTCTGGGCTGTTTGAAAGCGAGAGATACTGATGCATGTCCTGATTTTTGGTACTGTGACAGTGGAACGGAAAACCTGCAGGATCTTTTTCAGTCACTGGATATATCTTCATTGAGGATCAGAGACTCAGACAAATGGTTTTTTTTTTCTTGACAGGACTGATCAGAAACTGTTTCAGAGGCCAATGACTCACAAGAGGAGCTGGAACAGAATGCAGGCATACAACAGACAAGGAAGAGTTTGATTGGTGCTCTGTTTCGGAGTCAGCACAAGTATCACCAGCTGAGTCACTTTGAGCATCTTCTTCCCTTTCCTTATTTGTTTCTTCCTTTATTGGTTCTTGCTTGACTCACGTGTCGGATGCTTCTGCTGCTGATTCTGGGCTGTTCAGTTGCTTCGTGCGAAAACTTGCAATCAGAATCCCATGCGCAATGTCCTTTGTTGAAATTGATGCATTTCTTTGCACTGCACCTGAGAACCAGCGGAAAAGTAATAGGAATTGTTGCATGAGATGGAACAGCATGAAGCGCATGAGACACGTGCAGTGCAGGATTCAAGCTTAAATTATGAGAATTGCACCATTCGTGCCAAAGATGATTTAACTCTAGGTTAGTTTTTCGATGATGCTTCAAAGACAGGAGAGGGAATTGACGAGACAGACACTGTGCATGTGCTGACGGCAGCTGTTCAATGGAACCCTTTCCGGAGACTTCAGACAACACTGTACTAGATCACCACATTCGTAGTGTTCCTCTCGGCGGTTCGAATCCTCCACTTCTTTTTCTGAAATGATCTGTTCTCTGAATTTCTTCTGGTGTACACCATTCGGGTTCGGTGATGGAAGGTTGGATTAATTCGTTCTGGGACGTTCTGCGGCGTAGTGCGTGTAGACGGCTTCGTGAATTAATTGGTGTGGTGATGGCGAAGAAATGCGCTGCACCGATAAGGGCTCATCGCGAAGGCGGCCGGCATGAGAGAAGTGGGACGGATGATTGTTAACGTTGTTGTCAGCAGCAGTACACGAAGATGGTGCGCAATGCGCATGTCGAACAGCCAAGTGGATGCCATGAAGGTCAGTCAGAGCAGGGTGAAGTGTCACATGAGTGTACAAAAATTTTTTTTATTGAGTGTCACGCAAATTACTCCCGTGACACTCGAAAAAAAATACACAAAAAACAATTTTTTTTGAGTGTCAGTACGAGTGTACCCCAAAAGGCTCAAATGGCTTATTTTTCTTTCGAACCTCTTTTTTGGGCATTCCAGGGTTATTCAGCCCCTGTGGCCCAATCTGCCCACTTGAGAGAGCCACTGCTGATTTTGTCCTTTTTTTTGGCCATTTTGGCCATTTTCTGGCAGCTGCATTTGTATTAATTGCAGCCGTTTTGACCATTTCTGGGCGGCTGCATTTTTATTATTTTTGACCGTTTTGGCCACTTTCGGACGGCTGCATTTTTATTTTTTTCGACCCTTTTGACCATTTGCGGGTTGCTCCATTTTTACTATTTTCTTTCTGCCTTTTTGTGCACTTTAAGACGGCTGCATTTTTATTTTCTTCGGCCGTTTTGGCCATTTCTGGGCGGCTACCTTTTTAGGGACGGCTGCATTTTTATTATTTTTGAACATTTTGGCCACTTTCGGACGGCTGCATTTTTATTGTTTTCGGCCGTTTTGACCATTTTCGGACGGCTCCCATTCTATTGAGCTGTTTTGGCCGTTTGCGGCCGTCTGCATTTTCATTATTTTCGGCAGTTTTGGCCATTTGTGGGCCAATGCTTTTTTAGTTTTTTTTGTTTGCCGTTTTGGCCACTTTAGGACGGCTGCATTTTCTATCTTTTCGGCCGTTTTGGCCAATTCCGGACGGCTGCATTTTTATTATTTTCTTCCGTTTTGACCATTTTGGGACTGCTGCATTTTTATTATTTTCGCCAATTTTGGCCATTTGCGGTCAGCTGCATTTCTATTTTTTTCCGGCCGTTTTGGCCATTTTCGGACGGCTGCTTTTTTTTTTGTTTTCGGATGTTCGGGCCATTTGGGCCGGCTGTATTTTTGGTTGTTTTTTTTTGGTCGTTGTGGCCATTTTCGTCCAGCTGCATTTTTGCTATGTTTGACTGTTTTGGCCTTTCCGACGGCTGCACTTTTCTTATTGTCCGCAATTTTGTTCATTATTGCGCAGCTGCATTTTTTTTGGCCTTTTCGGCCATTTTGTTTGATACAAAGTCCAAAGTCCCACGCAAAGTGTTCTGGGGAGGCCAGCCCATCATACAACCTGCGACCCATATCCCACGGTCAGTGTGAAGATAGCCGGCAGGTTGAGGGCCAGAGGGTGAGGGGCGATGAGAAAGGAGTATAAAAGTAAATACAAAGGTGGCTAGCACTACCGTGGTCGCCCCAAACCCCATGCCCAGGGGAGAGGTGGACTGCATGGGGGCACGAAGCGTGCGGGCAAGCGCCAGAGAGATTATACCCTCCCCCCCCCCCCTGCGCAAGCACTGCCTTGTCTAAGCACATGAGCCCGTGTTACCGTCGTTTTGATGGAATTTTCTGACCACGGTTTTTATGGTCAGAAATGTAACATTATGTGATTGTGCTTCGCTTGTAGAGGGAAAGGGGGGCTTGATCATGCTTGTGGTAGTTCCTCCTGCTCATACCAACATTCTGCTTGCAATTGCAACCCAATGATGTCCCTGTTGATGTGATTTTCAGCCATGGCTCATGTTGCTACACCTGGCATGGCTGTCACCCAAAGGCTGCCCCAAAGGGCAAGCATGTGCAATTGTTCAAGATGAGGCGAAAGGTGGGAAAGGGCTTCTATTCCACAGCTCCTGATGGCCCTGATGGGCAGTGAGGGCCTCCAGAACTCGCTGAAACTTGCCTGTACATTGTGTTGTAGTGCCCTGTTGCGACAATTGTGCTTAGGGTGAGGTATGGGCAGGTTTCCGGTGGCATACGTTCTTTTGGTTCCGCGCGTCGCGCGCAAGCACGGGCTTGTCTAAGCACGGGAGCCCGTGTTACCATCGGTTTGATGACTTTCAGGGTGCTTGCGCAAGGGGGGGGCGGGGTACATACACGACGAAACTCAGGGGCTCAGGAGGGGGGGCTATCCACTTTGTCGGGGTGCAAGACTGAGTAGTGGTCCCGCAAAGGGCCAACTTGCCACGATTGGATAAAAAATGGAAAAACAGAGGGGCGACACTGATGTGGGTTCCGGGGGGTACGGCAAAAAGAACCAGGGCCTGCAACTGACAATCAAGACACACAGGGAAAGCACAAAACCGAAGGACGGGACCATGTGGATCAGGCTCAGTCAAACGTGCGGGCCTGCAATACATACAGTGCCCTGATGGCACGAGGGGCACTTAGATTAAGGACTGCCTCGGAGGTTCTTCATTGCCCTGTGAGTATATAATGCGGGAGAACCATCAAAAGGCTTGCCAGCTGCTGCGCCTGCACCGTTGTATGCGGTGATGTCTTTTGGCATCTTTGGCGTTTTCCAATTGTGGCAGCTCGGTTTGGGGCGTTTAGAATTGAAAATGGCACAGCTAGTCCAAATGGTCTTTGGTGGTGCTTGGCCTAGAGGACACGAGAATGATATAAATCAGCCACCAAGGACCTAGCGGACGCGAGTATGATAGAGAATAGCCATCAAGGACCAAGAGGACATGAGTATGATATACAACAGCCATCAAGGACCAAGAGGACATGAGTATGATATACAACAGCCATCAAGGACCTAGGAGACATGAGTATGATATACAATATCCATCAAGGACCTCGAGGACACGAGTATGATATAGAACAACCATCAAGGACCAAGAGGACACCGGTATGATATAGAACAACCATCAAGGACCTAGAGGACACGACTATGATATAGAATAGCCATCAAGGACCTAGAGGACACAAGTATGATATAAACCAGCCATCAAGGACCTAGAGGACACGAGTATGATACCGAATAGCCATCAAGGACCAAGAGGACACGAGTATGATATACAACAGCCATTAAGGACCTAGAGGACACGAGTATGATATACAACAGCCATCAAGGATAAAGAGGACACGAGTATGATATAGAACAGCCATCAAGCACCAAGAGGACACGAGTATGATTTAGAATAGCCATCAAGGCCCCAGAGGGCTTCAATATGATGTACAAAAGACATCAAGGATCTACAGGACATGAGTATGATATACAACACCCATCAAGGACCAAGAGGACACTGGTATGGTATAGAACAACCATCAAGGACCTAGAGGACACCAATATGATATAGAATAGCCATCAAGGACGTAGAGGACACGAGTATGATACAGAACAGCCAATAAGGACCAAGAGGACACGAGTATGATACAAAATTGCCATCAAGGACTTAGAGGACACAAGTATGATATCGAATGGCCATCAACGACCTACAGCACACGAGTATGATATAAAATAGCCTTCAAAGCCCTAGAGCAGAAGAGTATGATATCGAATAGCCATCAAGGACCAAGAGGACACGAGTATAATATAGTACAACCATCGGGTACCTAGGGGACACACGAGTCTGATCTAGAACAGCCACCATGGACGTAGAGGAGACGAAGATGATATCAAATAGCCACCAAGGCCCTAGAGGACAGGAGTATGGTATAGAATAGCCATCAAGGACCTAGAGGACACGAGTATGATATAGAATAGCCATCAAGGGCCTGGAGGACACGGGTATGCTATAGAATAGCCATCAAGGACCTAGAGTACACGAGTATGCTATAGAATAGCCATCACGTGCACGGAAGACACGGGTATGATATCGAATAGGCTTCAAGGCCTTAGAGGACACGAGTATGATATAGAACAGCCAGCAAGGGCCTAGAGGACATGAGTATGATATAAAATGGCCATCAGTGACGAAGAGGACACGAGAATAATATAGAATAGCCATCAACGACAATGAGGACACAAGTATGATATAGAATAGCCATCAAGCACCTAGAGGACACGATTATGATATACAAAAGGCATCAAGGACGTAGAGGACACGAGTATGATATAGAACAGCCATCAAGGACGTAGAGGACACGAGTATGATATAGAATAGCCATCAAGGACTTAGAGGACACGAGTATGATATCGAATGGCCATCAACGACCTGGAGCACACGAGTATGATATGGAATAGCCATCAATGACCTATAGGACATGAGTATGATATAGAAGAGCCATCAATGGCCTAGAGAGCATAACTATGATTTAGAATAGAAGCCATCGAGGACCAAGAGGGCACGAGTATGATATAGAATAGCCATCAAGCACCTAGAGGACACGAGTATGATATAGAACAGCCATCAAGGACTTGGAGGAGACGAGCATCATATAGAATAGCCATGAAGGACGTAGAGGAGACGAGCATGATATAGAATAGCCATGAAGGACGTAGAGGAGACGAGCATGATATAGAACAGCCATCAAGGACCTAGAGGACACGAGTATGATGTAGAACATCCATCAAGGACCTAGAGGACACGAGTATGATATAGAACAGCCATCAAGGACCCAAAGGACACGTGTATGATATATAATAGCCATCAAGGGCCTAGAGGACATGAGTATGATATAGAACAACCATCAAGGACCTAGAGGACACAATTATGATATAGAATAGCCATCAAGGATAAAGAGGACACGAGTATGATATAGAACAGCCATCAAGCACCTAGAGGGCACGAGTATGATATATAATAGCCATCAACGCCCTAGAGGCCACCACTGCAGAGCCAAAGGCGTGATGGTACCACCAACGAGGCTTTTCGTGTGCTGACGTGTGCTTGCTCCTTGTGCCCACTGCAGTAAATGCCTCCGTACGGGGGCACCTCCCCCCCTTCCAATGCCTTTTTGCCTGCCGGCCTCCATGGGACATGCCGCCCGGGGATTGGTGCGCCCACCGGCCCCATCCCGTGGCCCACGTGCCGTACATGGACCGGTGTCTCATGGGGTGCCTCCCGGACTGCCCCATCCCTCACAAGACCGGGCGGTCATACGGGCCGGTGGCCAGGGACGTTGTGGAAGTGCACGGCCCTGTGCAGCTGCGGCACGTCCGCCGGCACGGGGCTGTACGAGTAGGCGCGAGGGTGGACGCCGGTGCTGTGCGCTCCGCAGAACCATAGCGCGGCGCCCACTGACGGCATGTGCGTGTGAAGCAGTTGGGCAGTGCAAGTGCAAATCAGCAGGACGTGAGATATTGCTCATCCACCTCGTTGCCCCCCCCCCCCCCCGCCGGAAAAAAAAGGGCAATGCGCCCCCCTCCCCCTCCTTGATGGTTGTTCTATATCATACTCGTGTCCTCTAGGCCCTTGATGGCTATTATATATCATACACGTGTCCTCTGGGTCCTTGATGGATGTTCTATATCATAATCGTGTCCTCTAGGTCCTTGATGGCTGTTCTATATCATGCTCGTCTCCTCTACGTCCTTCATGGCTATTCTATATCATGCTCGTCTCCTCTACGTCCTTCATGGCTATTCTATATGATACTTGTCTCCTCCAAGTCCTTGATGGCTGTTCTATATCATACTCGTGTCCTCTAGGTGCTTGATGGCTATTCTATATCATACTCGTGCCCTCTTGGTCCTCGATGGCTTCTATTCTATATCATAGTTATGCTCTCTAGGCCATTGATGGCTCTTCTATATCATACTCATGTCCTATAGGTCATTGATGGCTATTCTATATCATACTCGTGTCCCCTGGGGCCTTGATGGCTATTCCATATCATACTCGTGTGCTCCAGGTCGTTGATGGCCATTCGATATCATACTCGTGTCCTCTAAGTCCTTGATGGCTATTCTATATCATACTCGTGTCCTCTACGTCCTTGATGGCTGTTCTATATCATACTCGTGTCCTCTACGTCCTTGATGCCTTTTGTATATCATAATCGTGTCCTCTAGGTGCTTGATGGCTATTCTATATCATACTTGTGTCCTCATTGTCGTTGATGGCTATTCTATATTATTCTCGTGTCCTCTTCGTCATTGATGGCCATTTTATATCATACTCATGTCCTCTAGGCCCTTGCTGGCTGTTCTATATCATACTCGTGTCCTCTAAGGCCTTGAAGCCTATTCGATATCATACCCGTGTCTTCCGTGCACGTGATGGCTATTCTATAGCATACTCGTGTACTCTAGGTCCTTGATGGCTATTCTATATCATACCCGTGTCCTCCAGGCCCTTGATGGCTATTCTATATCATACTCGTGTCCTCTAGGTCCTTGATGGCTATTCTATACCATACTCCTGTCCTCTAGGGCCTTGGTGGCTATTCGATATCATCTTCGTCTCCTCTACGTCCATGGTGGCTGTTCTAGATCAGACTCGTGTGTCTCCTAGGTACCCGATGGTTGTACTATATTATACTCGTGTCCTCTTGGTCCTTGATGGCTATTCGATATCATACTCTTCTGCTCTAGGGCTTTGAAGGCTATTTTATATCATACTCGTGTGCTGTAGGTCGTTGATGGCCATTCGATATCATACTTGTGTCCTCTAAGTCCTTGATGGCAATTTTGTATCATACTCGTGTCCTCTTGGTCCTTATTGGCTGTTCTGTATCATACTCGTGTCCTCTACGTCCTTGATGGCTATTCTATATCATATTGGTGTCCTCTAGGTCCTTGATGGTTGTTCTATACCATACCAGTGTCCTCTTGGTCCTTGATGGGTGTTGTATATCATACTCGTGTCCTGTAGATCCTTGATGTCTTTTGTACATCATATTGAAGCCCTCTGGGGCCTTGATGGCTATTCTAAATCATACTCGTGTCCTCTTGGTGCTTGATGGCTGTTCTATATCATACTCGTGTCCTCTTTATCCTTGATGGCTGTTGTATATCATACTCGTGTCCTCTAGGTCCTTAATGGCTGTTGTATATCATACTCGTGTCCTCTTGGTCCTTGATGGCTATTCGGTATCATACTCGTGTCCTCTAGGTCCTTGATGGCTGGTTTATATCATACTTGTGTCCTCTAGGTCCTTGATGGCTATTCTATATCATAGTCGTGTCCTCTAGGTCCTTGATGGTTGTTCTATATCATACCGGTGTCCTCTTGGTCCTTGATGGTTGTTCTATATCATACTCGTGTCCTCGAGGTCCTTGATGGATATTGTATACCATACTCATGTCTCCTAGGTCCTTGATGGCTGTTGTATATCATACTCATGTCCTCTTGGTCCTTGATGGCTGTTGTATATCATACTCATGTCCTCTTGGTCCTTGATGGCTATTCTCTATCATACTCGCGTCCGCTAGGTCCTTGGTGGCTGATTTATATCATTCTCGTGTCCTCTAGGCCAAGCACCACCAAAGACCATTTGGACTAGCTGTGCCATTTTCAATTCTAAACGCCCCAAACCGAGCTGCCACAATTGGAAAACGCCAAAGATGCCAAAAGACATCACCGCATACAACGGTGCAGGCGCAGCAGCTGGCAAGCCTTTTGATGGTTCTCCCGCATTATATACTCACAGGGCAATGAAGAACCTCCGAGGCAGTCCTTAATCTAAGTGCCCCTCGTGCCATCAGGGCACTGTATGTATTGCAGGCCCGCACGTTTGACTGAGCCTGATCCACATGGTCCCGTCCTTCGGTTTTGTGCTTTCCCTGTGTGTCTTGATTGTCAGTTGCAGGCCCTGGTTCTTTTTGCCATACCCCCCGGAACCCACATCAGTGTCGCCCCTCTGTTTTTCCATTTTTTATCCAACCGTGGCAAGTTGGCCCTTTGCGGGACCACTACTCCGTCTTGCACCCCAACAAAGTGGATAGCCCCCCCTCCTGAGCCCCTGAGTTTCGTCGTGTATGTACCCCGCCCCCCCCTTGCGCAAGCACCCTGAAAGTCATCAAAACGATGGTAACACGGGCTCCCGTGCTTAGACAAGCCCGTGCTTGCGCGCGACGCGCGGAACCAAAAGAACGACAACACCGACCCTTGTCCGCAGGACTCTACGACTCGGAGAGCTCAGAGGAGGACCAGGAGACACATGCAGGGAAGACACGGCCAGCTACCAACCGCTTGGACTACAGCTGGATGAACCCTCCAGATGAGCCAACCCCTGAGGAAACCCACGAGGTATGTCAGGCACTCCCCCACCAGCAAAAACTCCACGGAATCACCATACACTACACAGGAGATCCCACCACCATCCGGTGGTACACAGACGGGTCGAAACGACACGGACGAGCAGGAGGGGGCATTTACAACGGAACATACCGTGCGGCCTTCCGGGTGCACGGGCCACAACAGGTTTATCGGGCCGAAACAATCGCTTGCGCCTTAGCCTCAGAGCTGGCCAAGCCTGGAGACGACATTATACTAGACAACCAGAGTGTGGTGAAAGCCACACCTATAAAACGCAAAGGAGTGGTCAAGGACCAGGACTACCGCGACATAGGGTACCTCAACTCCACCACGAAACGACTGACGATCCGATGGACACCAAGGCACCGCAATCTAGAACAAGCCACCACGTATAAAGACTACCAGGACATACAGGGAAACAACCACTCCGACGTCCTCGCCAATATGGGCGACAACCTGCCCATGGATTCCCAACAACCACAACCCCATGATATTGTCATCACAGGACAGATCATGCCCACGCCTGCCAAGGCATGGATCATGCAAGTGCGTAGACAAAAACAAACACCAGACGTACACTGGGTGAGCTGGCTCCCCATGAAGCATTACAGACGGAACGCGTGGACACCCTGGCTGTGGGGGCAGGTGCGATGGTGGGGAATGGGCGCCCCCTGGGAATGGACACCCCGCCTCTGCTCCCAGTGTGGCCACCAACACGGAGCATCAGTACAGTCAAAACTAGCTTACTGCCCTGCCTGGAGCGACTTCTGGGACCTGTGGCGCAAGAGCTGGACTGATTGGGCCCCATACACGCACCAATGGCTGCAAGCGGCCGACAACCAAGAACTATGGCTCTGTGTCAGGCTGCTCATACCACTATCCCTCGTCGACGCCATACCCACTGCGGAACGACACAAACTGCGAACGGAGGTGGGCCTGTTCTAGTTTCGCATGATACAGTCCGTCCAAACACTAAGACGAAAGTACGCCGACCCAACACCACAACAACCACCGTCGCCCCTGTGGCTCACCAAATACGTTGCACAGGCACTTCCGCCGCGAGAAACGCCCCAAAATCTACGGAACCACGTCGGGGCTCCCACGTGGTGCGGCGCGAAACGCAAACGTAAGGCCGAGGTCGCAACGGCTGACCCAATCGACCCCGGCCAGTGGTTACAAGATGCACGCAACGCGGGCGATAGTGAGGCAGTGGCATGGTTCGTCGCACGAGCAACTAACACAGGGCAAGACGACCACATAAAGAAACGTCAGCGCCTCAACGTTGACACACAGCAGTGGGAACAGTACAAGACGACCACAGACAGGCTGGCTTATGAACACGCTCAGCAAGCACGGGACATATACCACAAAGCTCACATAGAGGCGGTGGCGAGACAACACCTGCACACCCTACACATGGGCTACACCAACACACTGACGGCTAAAACAGACTACCACAGGCTCGTCACAAAACTAGTCGACGAACAGAGACAAGCACAACGACTGCAGGACACACACGCACACCTATACCAAATACGTAGGCAATGGTACGAACAAGCGAAGGACGACACAAGGATGTGGTACGCTGACGCAAAACTGCTGCTGATGGTCAGCGACCGATACCGGAGGCTAAGCGCTGGCACCAACAAGCTACTTAACCTGCACCAACAACAAGCGACCGACATGTGGCAGCAGCAGACACACCTGACTGCCATGGCACAGTACTACCAAGACGCCTGCAAACACAAGACAACACAATACTGGCAAACAACCCGACCAGCCCGACAGACAATATACCTGATTCGGAAGCGGCCGCGGGAGCACTGGGACCCCACCTTGTGGGAAATCCCGTTGCAACCGCTACCGAAACGCCACAAAACGCACTGGGACCCAAATGAGTGGGAAGTACCAATGACATGACCACACCAACCTCAATGGGAAACCATGGGGGCACAGTCACGAGCTGCAGCCCGTATGCATACCCTGGCTTCGCCGAAATCTGTATCTTACATCGAACTTGGTCCACTGTGGCCCTTGGCACTTATGAACTGGCCTTTTTGATCAAAAAAAAAAGGTATGTCACCGGAAACCTGCCCATACCTCACCCTAAGCACAATTGTCGCAACAGGGCACTACAACACAATGTACAGGCAAGTTTCAGCGAGTTCTGGAGGCCCTCACTGCCCATCAGGGCCATCAGGAGCTGTGGAATAGAAGCCCTTTCCCACCTTTCGCCTCATCTTGAACAATTGCACATGCTTGCCCTTTGGGGCAGCCTTTGGGTGACAGCCATGCCAGGTGTAGCAACATGAGCCATGGCTGAAAATCACATCAACAGGGACATCATTGGGTTGCAATTGCAAGCAGAATGTTCGTATGAGCAGGAGGAACTACCACAAGCATGATCAAGCCCCCCTTTCCCTCTACAAGCGAAGCACAATCACATAATGTTACATTTCTGACCATAAAAACCGTGGTCAGAAAATTCCATCAAAACGACGGTAACACGGGCTCATGTGCTTAGACAAGGCAGTGCTTGCGCAGGGGGGGGGGGGAGGGTATAATCTCTCTGGCGCTTGCCCGCACGCTTCGTGCCCCCATCCAGTCCACCTCTCCCCTGGGCATGGGGTTTGGGGCGACCACGGTAGTGCTAGCCACCTTTGTATTTACTTTTATACTCCTTTCTCATCGCCCCTCACCCTCTGGCCCTCAACCTGCCGGCTATCTTCACACTGACCGTGGGATATGGGTCGCAGGTTGTATGATGGGCTGGCCTCCCCAGAACACTTTGCGTGGGACTTTGGACTTTGTATCAAACAAAATGGCCGAAAAGGCCAAAAAAAATGCAGCTGCGCAATAATGAACAAAATTGCGGACAATAAGAAAAGTGCAGCCGTCGGAAAGGCCAAAACAGTCAAACATAGCAAAAATGCAGCTGGACGAAAATGGCCACAACGACCAAAAAAAAACAACCAAAAATACAGCCGGCCCAAATGGCCCGAACATCCGAAAACAAAAAAAAAAAAAGCAGCCGTCCGAAAATGGCCAAAACGGCCGGAAAAAAATAGAAATGCAGCTGACCGCAAATGGCCAAAATTGGCGAAAATAATAAAAATGCAGCAGTCCCAAAATGGTCAAAACGGAAGAAAATAATAAAAATGCAGCCGTCCGGAATTGGCCAAAACGGCCGAAAAGATAGAAAATGCAGCCGTCCTAAAGTGGCCAAAACGGCAAACAAAAAAAACTAAAAAAGCATTGGCCCACAAATGGCCAAAACTGCCGAAAATAATGAAAATGCAGACGGCCGCAAACGGCCAAAACAGCTCAAAAGAATAGAATGGGAGCCGTCCGAAAATGGTCAAAACGGCCGAAAACAATAAAAATGCAGCCGTCCGAAAGTGGCCAAAATGTTCAAAAATAATAAAAATGCAGCCGTCCCTAAAAAGGTAGCCGCCCAGAAATGGCCAAAACGGCCGAAGAAAATAAAAATGCAGCCGTCTTAAAGTGCACAAAAAGGCAGAAAGAAAATAGTAAAAATGGAGCAACCCGCAAATGGTCAAAAGGGTCGAAAAAAATAAAAATGCAGCCGTCCGAAAGTGGCCAAAACGGTCAAAAATAATAAAAATGCAGCCGCCCAGAAATGGTCAAAACGGCTGCAATTAATACAAATGCAGCTGCCAGAAAATGGCCAAAATGGCCAAAAAAAAGGACAAAATCAGCAGTGGCTCTCTCAAGTGGGCAGATTGGGCCACAGGGGCTGAATAACCCTGGAATGCCCAAAAAAGAGGTTCGAAAGAAAAATAAGCCATTTGAGCCTTTTGGGGTACACTCGTACTGACACTCAAAAAAAATTGTTTTTTGTGTATTTTTTTTCGAGTGTCACGGGAGTAATTTGCGTGACACTCAATAAAAAAATTTTTTATACACTCATGTGACACTTCACCCTGCTCTGACTGACCTTCATGGCATCCACTTGGCTGTTCGACATGCGCATTGCGCACCATCTTCGTGTACTGCTGCTGACAACAACGTTAACAATCATCCGTCCCACTTCTCTCATGCCGGCCGCCTTCGCGATGAGCCCTTATCGGTGCAGCGCATTTCTTCGCCATCACCACACCAATTAATTCACGAAGCCGTCTACACGCACTACGCCGCAGAACGTCCCAGAACGAATTAATCCAACCTTCCATCACCGAACCCGAATGGTGTACACCAGAAGAAATTCAGAGAACAGATCATTTCAGAAAAAGAAGTGGAGGATTCGAACAGTTGTACATGGTTGTGCCGCAATCCATACTTTTTTTTGTGTTAGGCCCAGAGTCTAGAGAGACCGTGTAGCCAGAATCTGCAATGTTTTGTTGATGCCGCATGTTGCATATGGGCAGCAGCCAGTCATTGAGCTCCCATGTCATCAAACCAACAGGGCACGGATTCACACACATTTCCAGTGGTGTATAAGCAAATGATTAGTGATTTTTTCATTCAGAAAACAACAGAAAGTCAATCAAACACCAGCCAATGAGATCAGAATGGCGTGGGGCCTCATGTTACTGTACCTGTCTCACAAAGAGCTGGATTGAACTGGCACAAGGAGCAAACCGTTAGTCAAGCAGATTTATGTGCCATATAAAAAGCCCATGTGATCTAGTCAATGGCGTTCAAGCTGGAACCGTGGAGAAGGTTGAAGACAGCGGGATCGGTGGGACCGATTACACTTCTTTGGAACCCTGCAAGAGCGAGTAAGGGGTGGCAGGGTGAGAACAGGGCACGGGGATAGACCAGTGGGTCTCACCGCATGGCGTCGGCCGTGGCAACGGCAGGGGGCATGCAAGTAGCACCCCCCCGAATCGGGGCCCGATTTCCCCGACTCACCCCAATTTAATAGCCCAATTTCCCCTGGCTTGTGGTGTTGCGGTACCGTGTTCTGTGTGTAAGAGCTTGTGTGCATCTGTGTGTGTGTGCGTCTTGGTATGCTTGCGTTTTTGTGCCCGGTTTTATGGACCCATACAGACTCCCATTGCTGTTTTAGAGTGTGTACGAACAACTGCCTCTCGCCATTTCCCCACTTTTTACTCAACCCCCCGCAAAAAAAACTAAATATGCAACTCTGGTGATGCAACACAAGTGGTCCCCCATGGTTGTACACAAATCTACCACCGTGATCGGGCTGTTCATTTGATTGCACCCAAATCTGACATTAGAGACAGCGCAACGGAAGCCATCACAACTTGAAGGATAGCCCCAAGGAGGCATTCGCAAAAAATAAAAAAACAAGAGCAGTGGCCGCCCAGGTACCCCCCTTGCCCTCTTCACCCCGGACCCAACGGGTGGGCAACCCACCCACCCATCCACAAGTGGGGGACTCCCTCACCAAAAGACCAGCATGTACGAACACCGGTAAGTACCAACCAGCCCAACCTTTCGGCATTTGTGGCACACAACCCTCCAAACCCCCCAGAACCAAAAGGGAACAACCATTTCTCCACCAAAAGCAGGGAATTTTTGAAATTTTGAGACAAAAACAATTCGAAATTGGAAACCTTTCCAAAGCCCAACACCCATTAATGTGTTGCCAAAAGGCCCAGATATCAACTGCCACTGCCACTACCACTGCCACTGCCGGGGGAGGGGGGTGGAGGGGGGCATTGATGAGAAGAGGAACACAAACTATTGGGCACAGCTGACCACACCAAAGAATGGCGCAGGCATTGCACGCATTATTATTAACAGCGATGGTCTTCAAGCGTGCTGCCCTTTGCCAAGGAGATGGGTGGTCATAAAGTTACGATCGTACCACCCTGCCACAACTGCGGATCATGTGGCACAATTGGATTCGCTCTCCCTGACTCTGCAGAAGCAGCATGAAAATGTAGAACCAAACGTGGGACAATGAGGCGTGGGAGGGGGATCCGTGATGCTGGTGAAGATTGAGACCCTGGCAACAGCGTTGAGTTGAGCCTGACGTTCTTCACATGACACCTGATGTTAATGTGAAGTGACCCTGCCTGCCCAGGTCACAACAAAAGGTTCAAGATTGGCGACAGTCCCAGCCCTTCCCAGCACCGTCCCCCCAACGCAAGGACCCTGATCGCAGTCGGTGACAGCGGCAGCGTGGGATCTGTAGGCGTGTGCAGGTAGACTCGCTGATAGGCTGTTCCGAATGGTGGTATGGGCGAGTGCGTGGGTTGGACTGGGGATGAGGATAGAGCATGGTCTCAGGCGTCAAATGACTCCCAAGAAACCCCATATTTGGCATAATGGCTGGGAGAAAGGGTCATTTTAGCGCAGCGCATTTCATTGGTTGCTCGGTATCTGACTTGCATGTTTTGTTGGGGAACGGGACTGTGGTGCCACAAAAGCTTAACAAATCTCAAAACTGTTCGATCATAATTCTGAAAACCCAGTTTTTCAGGATAGAGCATGGTCTCACGATTCAAATGAGTCCCAAGAAACCCCATATTTGGTATAATGGCTGGGAGAAAGGGTCATTTTAGTTTAGCGCATTTCATTGGTTGCTCGGTATGTCACTTGCATGTTTTGGTGGGGAACGGGACCGTGGTGCCACAGATGCACCAAATATCTCACAACTGTTCGATGAAAAATCTGGAAACCGATTTTCTCTGGATAGAGCATGGTCTCAGTTTTGGAGATATTTTTGTGGCACCACGGTCCCATTCCCCACCAAAACATGCAAGTGACATACCGAGCAACCAATGAACTGCGCTACACTAAAATGACCCTTTCTCCCAGCCATTATACCAAATATGGGGTTTCTGGGGACTCATTTGAAGCCTGAGACTATGCTCTATCCAGAGAAAATGGGTTTTCAGATTTTTCATCGAACAGTTTTGCGATATTTTGTGCTTTTGTGGCACCACGGTCCGGTTCCCCACCAAAACATGCAGGGGGACAGGCGTAGGGATTTGTACGAGGGTAGGGGCCACACCAAGCCTTGGTGCGCCATTTAGATTTTGGAGGCCACGGGCACGCAACTGCATAGCCCTGTGTTTCTGATGTCGACCGGCAAATTGACCGGAACTGTTGCCTTCATCTCCGGAGGGTCTCAAGGTGTTGGCGCCGCCAGTGCACGTGCGCTCGCCGGTCAGGGCGTCTCGCTCTACCTCATTGCACGGGACGTGGACAAGCTCGCCGCCGTGCGGGCAGAGTGTCTCGAGGCCGGCGCCCCGGCCGTCCACACGCGCAGCGTGGACGTGACAGACTCCGGCGCGCTGAAGGAGGCCATCGACCACTGCGCAGCCGTGTACGGGCGGCTGGACCATCTGATCGTCGCCGCCGGGATCAATCGACGCAAGGACCCGCTGCAGGCCGACGTGCACGTGTGGGACCATCTGGTCCGAGTGGACCTGTCGGCTGCGATGCACGCCGCCCGCTTCGCGCTGGACCACATCGTGGCCGGCGGGCGCGGGGGCACCATCGTCTTCATGAGCTCCCTGATCGTCCGCGGCCTGAACCCGTTCAGCGGCGACTTCGTCGGGCTGGAGGCGTACAACGCCGCCAAGAGCGGCCTCAACGGCTTCGCGCGCTCGCTCTTCGGCGCGGTGGCCGCCAAAGGCGTCCGCGTCTGCTGCGTCAACTTTGGGCTTACGGCGACGGCGCTTGGCACGCGCCCAGCCAAGAGCGGACGCGGGCAGTTGCTGAGCACAATCCCGCCTCAGATGATGATCCAGCCCGAAGACATCGGGGCCGTGGCGCTGTGGTGCTGCTCGCAGCCCGTCACCATGTGCCCCACGGAGATCGACGTGTCTCCGATGTTCACGTGGCACGACGTCGTGGAGCAGAGGCTGCCGGCCCGGCTTTGATGCAGCCCCGACTGCCCGGGGCAGACCAGACGGTTGCGGCCTGGCAATGAGACAGGGCAACGGTCGGTTCCGATTGACCGATTGCCCCCGCTACAGGCGCTGCCAGCCTGTCGTCTAATGAGATGTGTCCTCCACAGTAACGCCGCAGTCCACCATGCGCATTGGGCAGTGCCCTAAATCGAAGTTACACGGCATATTGACAGACCAAGGGCCATCCATGCTTCATGCTGGACCAAGTCGTCTGGGCCTGTGAAACACCGGAGGCACTGATGTTCCCAGCCTGCACACAATCACACGACTTGGGCTCATGAATTCATCTCAGCTCATGCCACAGAGGAGTGTCCCATGGTAAAACCAAAGGTCCTCGAAGAAAGGTAAGAAAGTTGGGCCTTATCCACACAACGGGTGGTTTCGGCCTGTAGCGAGGCACCCTCTTTCGCTCCTGAGCTGCAGCGTCCCTCCAAACGATTGTGTTCTCGCGAAATGTACCGCCTGCACTCCCTCTGAGCAGTGTATGTGTGTGTGTGTGTGTCCTCACACACACACACACCACCTGCAGACCCATACAGGCCTTCCTCTATAATATGGCGCCACCCCCCCCCCACCTCCTCACACATACACACACGCACACACACACACCTACACACACAACGGTAGCACTGTAGGAGCCCGAACTCTATCACCGGAACGGTGTGAGCTGACTGCCACGGACGCAGCCTGATGCCAAGCGTGTTCCCGCACATTTGGGCTGCAAAGCACGTCCTCGGCGCCCCTCTGGCCTTGGAGGCTGACTATCCGGCCTCTTGCGGTTGTTCATTGACTTGCGTTGTAGCACCGGACGGCGTAGACCTGGTACCCCTGGTGGCCTGGCATGGCGGGGGCTCAGGTGTCCAGGTCTGACCGTGAGCCGCCATCTCCGCCCCGCGATCACGTGCGGCACGCTCCCATTGGTGACCCACAGGCCGAGATATCCGACCGTCCACCCGACACAAAGCAGCAGTGGCCCCCCTCACAACCCTCCAAAAGGGGGGAGGCACAGCGCGGCGCACGGTGCGTACATTGGGGGTCTGCCAAGAGCCCACGCGGCCCGTCGAATGCTGAGCAGTCAGCGGGTGGACTGTGCACTGGCGCTGGCTCTTGGACGGAATATCAGCACCGCACGGGGCTTAGGACCAAAACAAAAACAAGACCCGCGCCCAACGGTCTGCCCTCAGGCCCTCAAACGTCGTCCCTGGGAAGCCCCTGGGAGTGCGCGCCGCCTGCCCCAGCCCCCCACACTACTGAGGGGCCCCTCCGCAGGCTAATGTAGGAACCAGTCAATCGTTTGCGCAACAGCGCAGCGACACACTGAGTGTCTGTGTCCGTTCTTGCCAGAACTGTGGCGCCCATGTGCCCATGCACCCATGTTTTTGGACCGCCTCGGCCCCGCTTGGCCCTGCCGGGGGTAGACGTCCCTGTGGACCCCGCTGTCACTGGTCGCTTGCCCTTGACCGTGGCGCGCCCCACCTGATGCGCGGCGTTGGGGGGGGGGGGGGCTCCGCGTCCTTCCCCCCCCCCCCCCGTGTCGCCTCCGTGCTGCCTCTCGGCCTGCTCTCCCCCCCCTCCCCTCGTCTGTGGTCCCCTTCCCTGGGGCAAGGGGTGGGGGGCTAACGCGCAAATGGCACGTCCTGCCACATTCAGCACAGCCCCAACACACCAACTACTGGGCTCCACGAACGCGGAAACGACACCAGAAAGAGCACCGGCCGCAGCGGCCGACAGAAAGCAGCGACCCGACGCAACATGCGGAGGGAAGAACGGGTGACTGTCCAGGGCCCCATAAAGAAACAAGAACCAGACGGAATGTCACACAAGGGGGGGGGGGGGGGGCTCTGGTCCAAAAGTTGCGGAAACAGCACCTTGCGTTGTTCTGATAAGGGGGTTGTTCTCGCAAAGGGGCCTCAAAAGGTGAGGGGTGTACCCGCCACTTCGCCCCAGTGGCGCCTGCTTTCACACAACCTTCATTGTCTCACCTGTTCACCGCATGACAGTTTGCGCAATGTGCTGCTGCATGTGTGCTTCTCGTCCCTGTCCTCCCGGGACGGGGTCAGAGCGGCTGTGCCATTGGCTGTATTCTTTGCCCCCCCCCTCCATGGCATGGGTGGGTAAGACTCGTCGCCTCGCCTGAAGCTGCGTCGTCGCCGTGCCTGGTTCGGGGCGTGGCGTACATTTGGTGCCTCGTGCTTGATTTCTGCTTTTCTCCTGGCGACAGTTGCCACCGGCTGGCCCCACTTGGCCCCGTTCCCTGTCATTCTGGGGTCGTTAGCTCGGGGGTGGCAAGCTGTTCAAGGGCAGGGTCAGGGGCAGAGTTTCCCCCGCCCCCCCTTGTAACCCCCCACCCTTTGCAATCCCCCCCCACCCACCCGCATGGGGGGGACCGTCACTTGGCCCGAAAAGCACAGGAAATTTTCCTTTAGGTGACACTGGAACTGGGGTTGCGGGGGACCCTCATTTGGTGACCCTCCCCCACTTCCGTGGGGGGGGGGGGGGGCTGACAATAGGGGGGGATTACAAGGGGGGCGGGGGGTACATTTAGTTGTAGGCACAGAGCAACCAAAGAAGCCTCGTTCGGGTGCTCAAGGAGTTGGAACGCTTCAGCTCACGATAGGCAGTTGACGATGTGCAGTTCGCCAGTGAAGAGGCCTAAGTCAGCGAGGAGGCGTTCTTCGGACGTGGGCAAGTGGCGCACGTCGGCCTCCCGAGGCCTGTTCGCGTGGGGCATCACCACGGCACCGGCGACGTCGGCGCCCGCCGCATGGGGAGGATGAGCAAAGGGGAGCGTCGGCGCCCCCCGGAGGAGCCGAGGCCCCGGGAGAGGGGCATGGCAGGGCCAGCCCAGAGGCAACCTGAGCCCTTGGCGTGGGTCCTTCTGTCGCGCCGGGTACACCAAGGGGGAGGCCAAGGGAGACAGCATGAGGCCGCGCCGCATCCTGGCTCTGCGCTAACCCCTGTACACGCGGCGTGCAGGACCTAAATAGGCTGACCTGTTTCGGCAACTTTTGGAACCGTGGTTCCATTTTCTGGTTGTCCATGGGATCAATTTTTTTTTCCTTAGGGGCTGGGGATGGCATTTTGGGGATGTTGATTGCCATTCTGCTGCTTGCTCCACTTTGAGAGAATGTTTCAATGTTTCATGGTATTGAGATGTTTAAGAGATTTTCTGCAATCATTTAAGGCATGTGCATTGTGACCACCCACCGGGCACGAATTGTACTGCACCAGGGATTTGGGGGATGATGCATGTGTCCCTGCAATCCTTGCTGTGCCACCTGCCTCCAAGTGTGCCCCCAAGGTTGTGCCCCAACTATGTGCAGAAGTTTCGCATGGGTACCTTTATGGCAAAAGGCTCACGGCTGAGCATGTCTAGAGTCATCTGTGACCCCTGTCACCAGAATGCGGACCTGCCTGGTTCAGTAAGTGACTTCAATGTGCCTCCATGGACATGGCTGTCTGGACCTCAATGATGCATTGCTTTGCTGTCACTGCACGTGTCTGTTCACGGTGAGCCCAAACGATGCCCTTGTCAGAACGTGGGAAGGCGCTCTTTCGGGCATTTTCATGGTTTTTACTGTCGGTCTCGCAAGGGTCAAGGGGGGCTTGTATTGTATCTCCAGGAGCGCCACATTGGCACAATTCGTGGCGCAACACTCGGTGAGTCTGGTTTTAAAGTCTCTTGGTTTGAGTCTGCAACGCATTTTTGTGGGGGCAGTGTGCGTGTTGCCGGTCACCTTGCATCACTGCCCTCGCTCTTGATCAGCATTGCTGTAGATGGCCTGGATTATCATTCCCGAGGATGCTTGTCCCTTTATTGTCACGCCTTGCCCACACCCATAACAAATCCCTGCACACCAGAAAAAAACGATCAATTTCTGTTGCTGCACATTCAGGACGCGGCATGGCTGTTTTATTCATGCCCAGAAGTTGTTCTACCCCGGCCCCCCAGAATTAGTACCCTCCTTGGCTTACTGAGCGTTTGGCCGAGCATGAACTAATCAAATCCAATGCTGAGAAAGTCCCGTGAAGAAAGATGGCAGAAGCATGAATCATTTCAGATCAAGAAGATGCTGCATCAGCGCCTGTGACAGACCTCAAATCGGATTTAGAACCCACATGTTCCACGCTGCCAGAGCGGCCGCTTTGGCAGGGGGTCAGGGCGGCTACAACGATCAATTCCCGAGGGATGGCGTCCTTGGAGTGGAGTTGTTGCGTGCTAACCCGTTAGGCCACTGCGTCCCTGCCTGAAAAGCTTGTGTAGTACACCGGTAAGTGACACATCTACCTCAGCGCGCGGTGCAGTACGCGGTGCGACTGAGGCACCCTCAATGAAAACAGAGCTGACCGACAAGGCATCAGCAGCCTGCAACCCCCTCGCCCCGTAATTGTTTGTGCCCGAATGAACGTTTTGCCACATTCGTACCCTGGGGTATAGATGTTGTTTGGGCGGGGGTTGATGAGTATTCCACTCCCCCCTCCCGGTGTCGGATGATTGCTGGGTCCAACGAACCCTTCCGTTCGGACGGTATTATTTGACGATCATAGGGCCCATAATTAAGTCCATAAGAAATTACGTACTTAATTATGTACTGGGCTTCAGAATTGAGATTTCAGACTAAAGGATTGGGTGAATAATGGGTTGTTCTGCTTTCCGGGGTTCTCCCGAGTACACTTAATCACACCTTGAGCGTCAGGAACTCAAAAAGAAATGATGGGTTGTAGTGAGTAACTGTGGGTAAATTTGTGTGAGGGATGTGAGGGAATGGTGTCCCTCAACTACAGGACCTCTATTGCCCACCATGACTGGTTGTAATTCTAGGCCTTCATTGCTTTGTGCTTTGAATGGGCTGGGTGTCTAGTGCCTAGGGATGTGTTACCGCCGCTTCGCAATATTGTCGTGTACACCGAATGGCGTGTCCGGCGAGCACTCCTGTTCAGACCGTATTTTTTGAGGACAAAATTGTTCGTTGGACACGAGGGCGGGGGGGTTACTAATGTCCCGTTAAGCAGCGTCCCATTCACATTTCTTGTCCAAAGGATTGCCATGTTGCAGCGTGTGTTTTGTGTGTGTAATGGGACAACTGGCTGGTGAGAAGTGGCCTCCAGGGGGCGCACCGTGCGCTGTGCCGGGGCTGTGCCCGCGCTATGCGAAAAGTCGGAACAATTGTTACGGGTTTAAAAAAAAAAGTCGGCTGTTTTTCACCACCGGTAGCCACGGGTCCCGGGGTCCTGAATTCTGCACCCTACAGCCCCTCCTGGTACACCAGGGATTTTTTGTTTTAGTCTGATGCTTGCCACCCACGGTCCTGAATTCTGCACCCCCGATGCTATTTTGAATGGATCATGCAGGCTTCTGTAGGGGGGTGGTTTTCAGGGGTGTTCCCGGGATAAACAACGTAATAATTGGCGCTGTGCCCGCGCTGTGCGAAAACGCCCCCCCATGGCCTACGTAATTCGGCGATTGTGTGAGAAAGGGTGAGTCGGATTTGTTTATCGTCGTCAGGCTCTGCAGCAGCATGTGTTTCCATGTGCACTGCCAACTGCTGTTGAAACGCATGAGCCCCCAGCATGCCGCCGCACTCTAGCCCAAGGCGAGCTCGTCCGCCGTTCCTTCTCAGCATTGCGCACACGTCGGCTCTGGACTAATTCCTTGACAAGCTGGTCGCTGTACACGGGTAGTGTGTGTGTGTGTGTGTGTGTGTGTGTGGTGGTGGTGGTGGTGGTGGTGGTGGTGGTGGTGGTGGTGGTGGTGGGGCGGACCTCTTTCAAACGCCATTCAGCTGATGGCAATGCATCTCCCCCCTGCCCCTTCGTCTAAACAACAGCCAGCACTGAAAAACAGAGGCAAACGCTCAGTGTCTATGACGGGCTCGCTGAACCGATATCGTGAAGCTGATATGGCGGAAGCCACGGGGCCACCACCGCACCCCCAGGGCAGTCCTGGGGCAGCGAGCCAGGGTCTGACCTCCGTACAAAGCGAAGAACACAGTGGAATGTCCTGCCTTCGGTGTTGTGTGGCGAATCCTCCTGACGTGCCCTCAGCCCTGAGCAATCACTGCACGGTCCACTGCACCCAGGCCACGGCTTAGTGGCGACCATGACCCATCCGGGGGGGGGGGGGGTTTTCAGAGGCACAAAAAAAAACCAGTTTGTGTATCTAAAATCGACCTCCCATTTTGGGCCCCTTCGATGAATTGCATTTTTTTTCCTGAGGAGACTTTTCTGATGTGGGTGGGTGGGGGGGTCAGGCGGAGGAGCCCAGGCTGCCGTTCCGCCCCCACCCCTAACGGTAAGCCGTGGCCTGACTGCACCCGCCTGTGTCCATTGCATGCCCGAGGAAAGTAGTGGCTGAGCCCTTGACGTTCTTGGTCTACAAGTTTTCTTTGTCAAAGATGTAGGCCAGACCCGATGTCGAGGGACTTGTCTTCTGCGATGCGCGTTGCAGTGCCCACTGCGTCTTCAAGTAGCTGCAGTCCCAGCGCAGCGTCGGGTCCCCCGAACGGCGCACCGCCGTCGTCCAGCGATCCGGCCGCTGTGCCCACGTTCCCGTTCCCCTTCGAGCCGTACGCCATCCAAAAGGCCTTCATGTCGCAGTTGTACCAGACGCTGCAGAGCCGCAGGGTCGGCATCTTCGAGAGTCCCACGGGAACAGGGAAGTCCCTCAGCATCATCTGCAGTGCGCTGACGTGGCTGAAGGAGCAGCAGTCGACGGATGAAGACGCCGGTGCTCCTGATGCCGACGTGCCTTTGGGGGGCCCCGCGTGGGTTCAGGCATTCGCACGGAAGCGAAAGCGTGAAGAGGCCAAACAGAACGAGCAGGGCCGACGGCGGCAGGCGGCCAAACAGCAAAAGCGCGTCAAACGATATCAGAAGTCCTCCGCAAAGCGGGAGCTGATCCAGAAGGCCATGGGGCGCAGGCAGGGGCACGCGGCTGCCGACGGCGGTGAGGACTCCGACCTCATTGTCCAGGATTGGTCTGGGGAGGAACGGCTCCAATTGGATGGCGCAGTGGCCCACGGGTTGTACAGCAGCAGCGGCAGCAGCAGCAGCGAAGTGGAGGATGAGGCGGACGCATACATCACCCCCAAAGTCGTGTATTGCTCGCGAACCCACACGCAATTGAACCAGTTCGTTCGTGAAATCAGCCGCACGCCATTCTGGTCGGACGTGCGCATCGTGCAACTCGCATCCCGCGCCACTTTCTGCATCAATAATGAGGTCCGGAAAGCCGCTCGGGATCAAAGTCATCGCATTAATGAGCTGTGCCTGGACATGCAAAAGGCCAAACCGGCCAAAGTGAAAATCGGAAGAACCGGGGAATTCAAAAATGATGATGATCTCAAGGACCACCGCAGGCACGACTGCCCGTATATGAACGCCGACGCCATCAAGTTGATGAAGGACCATATTCATGTGCAGTCCCGAGATATAGAGGACCTGGTGACTTTGGGCAAGAAGCTGCATGCGTGCCCATACTACGCAACACGCGCCGCACTGCCTGGGGCTAGTGTTGTGACTGTGCCATACACGTCGCTGTTGTCGGAACGCACTCGAGAGTCGCTCGGTCTCGATGTCAGCGATTGCGTGGTGGTCATTGACGAGGCGCATAACATCATCGAGACCATCAACAACGTGCACTCTTGCCAGGTCTCCTACGTCCAGGTGAGCCAGGCCGTGCTGCAGTTGGGTGAGTATGTGGAAAAGTACACGACTCGCCTGCTGCCAAAGAACAAGGCGCAGATCAAGCAGCTCTTAGCACTGCTGAAGAAGTTCCTGCAGGTGCTTAAGGGGGAGGCGCTTGGCACGCCGGAAGCCGCGGATGGGGCGCCGAGCGCGCGCTCTGAAGGAGCGGCCGAGGACATGGAAGTGACGATGCTGGGCATCAATGACTTCTTGTTTCGTTTGAATATTGACAACATCAATTTATTTGAGGTCGCGAAGTTTATTGAGCATTCGGAAATCATCCGCAAACTGAATGGCATTCTCGAGAAGCAGAAGCAAGCCCAAGCCCAAGGGCAGGTGGCCATTCACAAGCGGCCCACAAACCGTCCAGGGGGAGGCTCTGACGCCGACGTGGAGTACTCTCTGGAGGACTTCCACAACACACAATTACACTCCATCGAGTCCTTCCTTCAGGTCCTGACGAACATGGAGCAGGACGGGAGAGTGCTGCTGTACCGCAGCCGCACGGACCGCACCCAGAACGCGATCAAGTTCATGCTGCTGAACCCCGGCGTCTACTTCGACGCCGTCACGCGGGCCGCGCGGTCCGTCGTGCTCGCCGGGGGGACAATGCAGCCCATCGCCCCCGTCGTCTCCGAGCTGTTCAGCGCCGTGCCCTCCGCCCATGTGAACGTCTTCTCGTGCGGCCACATTGTGCCGAAGGAGAGCCTGTTGGCGATCTGTCTGGACGCGGGGCCGACGGGGGCCCAGTTCGACTTTACGTTCCGGAGGCGGCAGTCGCCGGCGGTCATTGAGGAGCTCGGGCGCCTGGTCGTGAACCTCATGAATGTGGTCCCGGACGGGGTCGTGCTGTTCTTCCCGTCGTACCAGTACGAGGGCCAAGTGTACCGGAAGTGGCAGAGCGACGGCATCATCGCGCGGATCGAGCGGAAGAAGAGGTTTTTCCGGGAGTCGAAGGAGGGGGCCCTCGCGGGGTCCGTACTGCAGGCGTACAGCGACAAAGTGCTGGGCGACGTCCGGAGGTGCGGGGACAGCGCGCCGGCGCTGGGGGCTGCCACGAGCCGGGGGGCGGTGCTGAGCTGCGTCATCGGGGGGAAGATGTCGGAGGGCATCAACTTCTCGGACCACTTGGGGCGGTGCGTGATCGTGGTCGGGCTGCCCTACGCGCCCCCCAATGACCCCGTGATCAAAGAGAAGATGGCGTACCTGAGCGCCAAGTACGGGGCGGCCTCGGCCGGGGAGGAGTACTACGAGGGGCTGTGTATGAAGGGGGTCAACCAGTCCATCGGCCGGGCCATCCGGCACGTCCGGGATCACGCCAGCGTCCTGTTGGTCGACCACCGGTACTCGAGGCCCCGGGTGCGGTCCAGCCTGCCCCAGTGGATCCAGAACAGCACGGTGCACCAGCAAACGTTTGCCCCCGCGTTTCAGCAGCTTCGCAACTTTCACGCTTCCAAATTGCAGTCCGAGCCCCAGGCCAATGGCTGACGGGTCTCAAAGCGGGTGCCCGTGCCACCGCGCGCGCGCGGTGCAAACTTTGGGTATATCTGGGGACCCTCCCGGTGATACTTGCAACCATCAAGAGGTCTCCAGGAAAGGACAAAAACTACCCACAAGCCTCTGGGATTTATTGGCAACTATAAAAAAAACCCTCGGAAGACAAGTCTTGTGCTTCCAGCTACGATTTTCTTGGGTTCTATGGGCTGTTTGGGTGGGTGCATCTTGGAATGATGCGCCGGTGTTTGACCACTAATAATTGCCACGGTGCGGACGCGGTGCGCGCGCGGTGCGACAACACCCTCAAAGGGCCATCTCGAATGTCGCCGGCCCCAGATCCGAGCCGAGGTGTATGAGCACCGTGAGCCATGGCTTGGAGGCCGCTAGCACCATGGGCAGTGGCCACCGAAGTGCTAACTGTGCCTACAGGGGCAGGGACAGCGATTTGGTCCAAAACAGCCTTGAGACCTGCGCGAAACGGCCAAACCAACGGAAACGCAGGTCATGTCCCACAACCGGCCTGGCTGTCTTGTGTCAAACAACCTTTGGCTGATCCCTAACTCCAGAGAAACGCCGTGTGTGTGGGCGGGCGGGGGGGGGGGGGGGCGAACGACTGCATGGGAGAAGTGTTCGCTTCTCTGATTTCTGCTGAAATTTTCTTCCCAATTTGTTTTCGAAGTTGGGGCGTCACGGGAGAGGCACTGGGAGGGCCCCGTAGTCATGATTCACAAACTTGGGGTCCGCTGACTGCTTTGTGACGAAAATTTTCGCGGAAGGCCATCATTGCTGACAGTTCACAGACGGGACCGCAGCACTGCATGGCGGATTGGAGAGGGAATGCCACCGGCTCTGCCCTGCACCTAACCGCACACACGCGTGCGCACACGCGTCAGTGGTGAGGAACCGTGGGTCTATGAGAGTCAGGAGGCTATTCGACGACTCTTTGGCGCAGTATGGTTTGTTTGTTGCGGCGTTTCCGCAGTAACCGGTTCTGCTATAGTTGGCTGCGGGGGGGCGGAAGAGGAGAGCTGGGGCTTGCTTGCATGCTGCTCCTGACAACGCACCCGTAACCCGAAGCTGTGAAACAGTGTGCTAGTGGACGGCCTGCCAGCGAGGCCAGCAAAACATTTCACATGGGGTTTCGCTGATGGTCAGTAGGATGTAGGAATGTTGAACCTCGCAGTTTGTGCTTTGATTGAAATACTTGGGCGTCACACACACACACACACACACACACACACACACACACACACACAGTTAGGGCACACGCGCATGCAATGTGTGTCTTGCTGCCATGTGGTAGATGGCTCAACGGGCAGGAGTCGCGGTGTGTTTGCGACAATTGTCAAAATGGAGCAACGAGCCCGTCAGGGCAGCCCCCCCTGCAGGGCTGGACAATGAACTCATGGTTTGCAGTAGTGCCAGGACCGTAGGATTTTTGAACCTCGCAGAGCATGAATGGAATTGTTACCTTGGCACACACACGCACACACACACACACACACAGACGCACACACACGCATGCACGCCTGCACACACACACACACATACACACACACACACACACACTGCATGACCTGATCCTCTACCCATTGCCACCATGTCCCAGCTCAAGGCCAACCAAGGAGTCTGCTCCAAAGGGAACTTGTGCCGTACTACAAGGACCATTGCATGACCGTGCTGCCCCAAAGCATCAAGGCAGGTGGCCTCCCGAACGTGTGTTGTGTTGTGTCATGTCCAAAGCGCTGAGAATTTACATGGCACAGACAAGTCTGAGCTCCGTTATCACCAAACTGAGACTGCTTCTACTTTCAATGGCTGCTGTGTTCTTCAACACAAATCCTTGGAAACAAACAGTGATGTGCCTTTTTTCTTTTGCTCTGAGTGTGTGCTTTGACTGGGCTCCGAACCTACATGAGCAGACAAGAACGTGGATGGGACAAGGCCATTGTGGCGCCAAACTGAGGGCATGGGCTATGCAGCGACACAGGCCATGGGTCCGGAGTACGACTGATAAAGCAACATGTGCCTTATGGGACCCGCCACATTTCATGATTGGATGGCAGGAAGTGACAAGGAGCCAGAACCGAAACAAACGAGCAGCAAGCAGGAAGACAAGAGACACAAAGGACCAAGAGGAATCCCAGCAAAAGTACATATTTTGTGTCTCATCTTCACCTGCCTCGGCTCCTTTTACAATGTTGTTCTGGGGTGAAAAAGTGATGCAATATGATTACTTCACACGGTATCTCTCATGCACTGAATACTGTTCAAATGGTCTCCAAAGCAGATGGTGCGCTCTCAGCTACACACTGAGCATTGTGCACACGCCAAGTGCCAGGATGTTGTTTCCCCATATTTGGGCAGTAGGGCTTTCAACACGGGGGGGGGGGGGGTAATAGAGCTCCTCAAAAACTGGGGGGGGGGTCTGGGAAAAGGGCTCAATTGATAGGACCATTAATCAGTGGTTATGAACTCTGGCACCGAAACATTTTGCGCATTAAAAATGGTCAATTTTTTTCACCAAATATATGGCAAATGATGATTTTTCGGAACCCCCTTGACGCACTGGTTCCAAAAATCCCATTTTCATTTATTTTTGCCGATTTTTGGGTCTGGGTCACCTCCGAGACCCGGGGGTCAGTCTCGGTAGGAGTTTGGGGGTCCCGTCAATGGAGCCCTTTTTGAGGGGGGGTAGCCAGGGGGCTCTATCGGCCCCCTCTCCTCCAATTGAAAGCCTGCCCCCTTTACTCCGTTTTTGCTTACCCAGTTTCTTGTAGGCTTGCTTCTTTTCGAAGGGCACCATGTGGTGAGCAACAAGAAACAATGTGGTGAGAAAGTACTCCCCCCCCTGCCCTAACACGGGTTTGTCCTAACACCCCGTGTTTCCGCACTTTTGGGCTTTTTGTGGAACTATCATTGTTGCGGTTCCAATCCAATGTGGTTTGTAACTTGTTTGTGGGCTGCAGGAAGGGGCCATGCGACTGTCAAAGTGTGGGTGTAGGTGTAATCCCACGTGCTCTTGTGTTCTGGGGTGTACGCTGGCCTATTCAGCACCTTTGCAGTCATGGAGGGGTAGGACTGGCTTATTCTGCAACATGTGTTTCCGTAGTATGTGCCGTGTGGTAGTATGGGGTTGCCCAAACACAGTGATGCATTTTTGCCTGAACCAGAATCTGGCCCGTGTTAGGACTAGGCGGGGGGGAGGGGGGCTCAACAATCTTGGGACCCGACTCAGATTCTCGCTCATTAAGAGTCCATACCACACTACCTATGGAGCATTTTTTGCCCAGTTTTGCCTCTCCGGGGGCATATACCACACTGGCCCGGTTCTGTCAGCTTTTGGCTAGTCGCTGGCCTATGCCCTTGGAGATTGGTATCTTGCACACTTTCTAGGGGTGTGAGCATCACACCCGACGAGATTCTGTTTTCAATGGACATCGGTATAAAGGTGGCCCTATTCTTGGGATTTATTGTTTTTGGCAAGCAAGCATTCGCCAAGTCTCAGGGCTGTCGGTAATGCATGCTCAACGTTAACTGGCTCATCAATTGCAAAGAATATGCAATGGCTAGATGGCATGCAAGTCGCATTTTGCATGTGCATGGTGTTTACACAATCTACACACAGCACAAAGTTTTATATGTTGGCAATTACTCAACCCTACTTTTGCTTTTTTTCCGCAAGTCACTGGGTTTTAGGGGGGCAAAATGAGTTCATTGCGTACATTTCATTGCATTTTGTGTGAAAAGGGGTGGAGAAAGGGTATTTTTGTTTGGTCAAGGTTGAGGCGTTTTCGCATGCACAGTACACACAATTACTTTGCAACGATGTTACTCTTCGTTTCCACTCCCCGCTTCTTTACCCCACACTATGATCATAGAGAATCGCCCAATGACAAGTGCACTTGCTTCTCTACTTTTTGGTTTTTGAGGTCATACTCCGCAATTCTTTTGTTTTGTGACACAATGCATCCATGGCATGCCCATCTCATCTTCGTCTCATGTATTCATTGATCCCAAGTACACTCTGAAAATACACCGGAATACAAGACCACGGCACGCAGATAGATTCGGTTGGTACATGGGCATAAAGATGTATTGTAGGGCACACAACAATAGAACCACCAAGAGAAAATTGCCTGTTTGGGCCGGTCTGTAGCGTCAAGGGCGAGGCCACATCGCAGTGGCCGGAGCAGCTCATGGTGGTGGACCCATAAATGAAGGGCATCTACGTTAAGTACAACTGAAGGGCGCAACACGCCGCAGGCCATGTTGCACTACACATTCACGCCGTCCAATTTCTCCAAAATCTTGTGGCCCCGACCATTTTTAAGAGTGTACCGAATAGTTTAACAATCTAATATTTGCTACAATCTACCGGACAAAGGCCGATGTACTGTGCGGTGCCAGCCACATGGGCCGCCAGATTTGAAAGGCGTAAATGTGGCCCGAAGTTTGATGATAGCTCAACAGCACTTAGAGGGGTCTTGGGGCACATTGAGTGCTTCTCTGCCCTTAGGACCAGCCTAGAAAGACTCCTGTGTTTTGGCAACGCGGCCGCGCTTCCGATGAGAGCCTCAAAGGCACCGTACAGTTCCACAAGCGAAAGGTGGCTGCTGAATTGAATATCAAAGACTACCCCTCTCCATTGTGATAATGAATGTAGCCATATCTAAGTTCCTTACAACCCCTTGAGCTTCCATCATGTATCACGACGAAATGCTCGCGAAAAAACTCCACATAGTGAAGTCAATGCCCTAAGGTCTATCAAGGAACGGTGTACCTGTCATCATGTGTCGTGGCATACTATGTAGGTAGACTTATTCGGCCGGTACGTGGGTAGGGCACAACCATAGGAGCAACAAAAGGAACATGATTGAGTGGTTTCTTGGCCTTTTGTGGGCTTCTTTTTCAATGACAGTTAGCATGCGCAACTTTGCACCATGAAACCTTAAACGACATGCAGCAGTCTGGATCTCTCGTGATGAACACATCTTTTTGGTGGTCTAGGCGTCAAACTTTTCGGCCAAGGCTCTTCGTTTGCCTCGGCAGTTCCTCCGCGAAGCATTGATGGGCTTGGGACCATGCACAACCAATGGGGATGTCATACATTGAATGCCTACATGCTGTATGCATCATGTATGCATGTATGCATCATCATTTTAATGTTCTCAAACTGTTGATGCTCATACTTGATCTCCGTTCATACCACTATGCTTTGTTCGCAAGCTGATCTAGTGCTTGTGTGTGCGCTTTTTGGCGGTGTCCACGGTTCCGTGCTCTACAACTGCATAGTAGCACTATGTTGCTTCATAGTGCGCTCACATGTTGCCAGTAATGAGACCACTGTTCCAAGGTCAAGGTCATAAGGTGCCTCGGTGTCCGGACACAAATGCTGACATGATGCCCCGCCTCAGCAAACTCTCCGCTTCTGTTGCTGTTGCCCCACACCCTCATAGTTTTTGTCCGTTCTTGGTTACGGTTAGGCCACGTCAAAAACGGAAGAAATCACTCCATCCACACTTGGAACGGTAATGCTTGCGGTGTGGCGCTCATAAGTTGTGAGTTAGACATAAATGACAGGTTTGCACATGTAGCACGTATGTCTATCTGTGTGCTTGTGTATGTGCTAGAAACAGCGCCATTGCAATCCAAGGGGGGCTCCTTGCCTCCGCGTTTAAGCCCCGCCTTAGGCTCCGGCAAGGCCTCCCTCTAATGCTTGAGATGTTGCCACTGGTTGGCGGGTTACCAGGTGTGAAAATGACACCCAGGTAGCGGACCACCCCAACTTGCAAAAAGGTCGTTAAGTTTTCTCTCCCAAGAGGACCACTTTGGGCAAGGTTTTTTGATAAAGCACCCCGCTAGACTAAAAAGCATCCAGGCCAACCATTGTTACGACTTCTAGTCGTGATGGGGTGCGAAATCTGTAGGGTAAAAGTAGGAGCACAATTTGGAGATGTGTGACAATCGATGCCAACCGCCTCATTTTGGGATCCGCAAAGATTGCCTCATTCTTCCGCACTGCAATGTTCACAATCGGCCGGGAACAGCACCATTGGGACCTGAGGGGGGGGGGGGGGCTTACTTCCGCGTTTAAGCCCCGCCTTAGGCTCCGGCAAGGCCTCCCTCTAATGCTTGAGATGTTGCCACTTGTTGGCGGGTCACTAGGTGTGAATATGACACCCACGTAGCGGACCACCCCAACTTGCAAAAACGTCTTTAAGTTTTCCATGTGTGGCTAAGCCACCAAAAAGCTTCCATCTAATTTGCAGCCTACGAGTTGGTTAAACGCCCTTCCCGCAATATAGCGCCATAGAAGTCAATCTGTACAAAAAGATTATTAACTAATTTTTCCCGTTTGGAACTTTTGACTGCTTTCCTCAAGCTCAACGTCTCTGCTCTTGGATTCGGAATCCGGAGAATTCCACACTTCCACCTGAGGGTAAGCTGCCCATAAAGGCATGAAATAGTGTTTTTTATGTATTTTACTGTTTGAAATATAATGTATATTGCATTCGTTGTGCTCAGTCCACCCGCCCCCTCCGCTTCGGAAGAAATGCGGGGCTATTGCACGTGCGCAAAAGAGGCACTTAGTCATTCGCACAACCGCTCCGAACAAAGCAAATTCAACGTGTTCCCAGTGTGTGCGCATAGCCTGCTATACAAAAAGAGATATTCCGCAGAAAGGTCTGTTTGTAAGCAATGGGGCAGAACACAACTTTTGAAGATAAGAAGTCTTATGGCGTACCTCTTTTCCAAAGGAGAAACCTTTTTGGCTTTTAAGCGGCTTCTTTTACAAACTCTTGAATGAAGCCTTTTTATACCTCTTACGTTCTTCGCCAAAAAGTACTCAACCCTAACCCTAACCCTAACCTACTTAAAGACATTATGCAACAATAATCAACATACAAAGACAAGCAAAGATCGCTTATCAGAAACAAAACATACCTTGTATCAATGTGCATAAACATGTTCACGTTAAAGTATTTAAGACCGCTTATTTGTGCTCGAGGGTTATTGAAGATCTTCAGTCTGTGAGTGCCGTTGTGCGATCTTGCACCAAAGACTTTGTTTGTGGAGCTACCACACCATGTATCAATATGCGCGTGTACACAGACGCCTCCGTGAAATAGTACAATAAGAGTAAATCTGAATATATGGTAGGCCTATGCAGAGCGTCATAAGGTTGGGAATTGGTAAACTAACTGATTTTTTATAATTATTTCCAAAAAAAATAAGCAAGAAAAGTTTATAGTGTTTTCAGCACTGTGTTTTTGCTTCTCCTGCTGCTTGTTGTTGCTGTAGGGTGTCCTGCTGCTTGTTTTGGATGATGAAAAGCTTTTGTTTGTTGAAATACAGTAAAGCCAAGTCAATCCAGGATAGCCCAAGCCAATAGTATGCAAGGAGAAGGTAATTCAGGATCAAAGCATGAAGGGCTGCAGTGTAAACAGTGAAAGCTGATTGGATATTCACAGAAACTGCAACTCAGGTCACAAATGAATGCATATTCACAAAGATAGCTGAAATGTTTTAGGAAAAGAGTTAGAAAACTGCCTCAGGATCACTCTCTCTCCATAGTGCCATCTTAGGAGATGTGCACTCTTTGTTTTGGGTCCCATATGTGCTGAGGTGGCATGGTATGTGGCGATGAGGTCACTGCCATGTCACATGGGATCTTCCTACTTAGCTAGGCTGACCAGGAATTGAACCCAGGACCTCTCAAAAAGAGGAGCCCAGCCCCCTAGGGTGCATACCACTAGGATAGCTAAGAATTCATGGAAAAACATGGATAAATTCATAGGCTCTACTTTAGGTATGTCAGTGCTCAGTCAACTCAGGAAAAGATGTTTTACTTCACATTGAAAGGGGATTAAGGGGTCCACTCCATATCCTGATTGGGTGTTTGGTTCCATAGGTCAAAATGTGTTTTCACCACTTCTGGTTGGACCAATACTAAGATTAAAATGCATGGATGCTCAGTGCATCTCTAATACAACTAGAGTATGCCTCAAAGCAATGGAAAAGTACTTTTTCTTACTCCCCCCTTGTGCTGTGGTGGCCACCACTGTCGCATTTTAGGAAAAAGGGAATTTTTCTTGGCCTTTCCGTGGTTTCCACATCTACTTTAAAATACCTACAGTCTCCCTCACACTGAAAAATGGGCGCTCACCATGGCTGGCGTCCTTTTGCTGCTCTGATTGTACAGTTTCCTACAGAAGACTCAGCGCTCGTGGCGCTGCCGGGGCTCCTGTGGCTTGGTTGGGTTAGATTGGGAGCATGCCAAACATGTGCATATGCATCCCTCCCTCCAAGACGCAGCGTCGACACAACCCAAACGCAAGACACATTATACACACTCGCATGGGTTCTCGTAAACCTGCTGGCGACCTGTGACCTGTCTTAGGGCGAAGGGAGTCGAAAGAAAATTAAAATTGCCCCTTGGTGGGGTCTTGGTTCTGCTCAGTCTCTCCAGGCACCTGCGTTTCGGCCCGAACACGGCCTACTCAGCGAGGCTGCGCGTGGGTATCTGCAGAGGCAGGAATGGGAGAATTATGGACGAATCCACGCAAAAACGAAGCGACGACACCAAAATCCGTCAAATGACGGCGTAGAATTTTTCTGAAACGACAAACCTGAGCAGAATCCAATTGTGCATCAGAAGCACATTTTTATAGAAATTATAGTCATCTCTGGATTTTTTTAAATCCAGAAATTCATACGCATAAAATGGCGGCGCGCAGGAGCGGCTCCTAGCGAAGCGCCGGAAAATGGAGAAATAATGGAATTATAAACGTATGTCTCACGTAGTCTTGAAAATGACGAGACACACATTAATAAATAAACATACAGATTCCACCCACACTAATAGAAGCTTCAAAAATTCAAGAATTCGAATATCAATTGAAAAGACTTCAATGAATCAGGTATAAACTACAGGTATGTTCGTCTCGCATGCCGCATACACATTGCTCGTCTCGTGTCTGCGTGAACGAGCCTTGTAGCAGCGCTAACTAAGATAGAACGCGATAGAGGGATTGATTAGAAAGATTGCAGATGATTAGCGGTCAGATCAGGGTGATTAGACATACACACAAGTGCATTGCAACGTTCCTCGCGTGCGCCCCTCTCTTGCTCTCACTCTCCAGCGGTAAGTAAGGTGAGTAAGCCCAGGCGGGGCCACCCCCTGGTGGAGTCGTGATTTGGGTTCAGATGGGCAGGTTTGCCCTACGCTCTTGCGCATACTCGTGCATGCACACACGCATTAAAGGGTAGGCCACGCGAAGTGCGCACGGTAAACCTTGTTTAGGCTACCCAGGGGCTCCTCGGTACGTTCTTTAAGAGAACCTGAGGAGTCCCTTAACGCTTGCTTGCTTGACAAGGGTAGCTGCTTCTGCAGCGTGTTTGCGGACAGTGTATTATAGGGCACACTGAGAAGGGTATAATACCTGGAGTGTGCCTTGGTTCCTCCGCCGCAAACGCCCTTTCATTTGCCTTTGTTTTACAGGTGGGCAGGTAGGGTGATTGGTGCAGCAGCATTTTTTTTTATGCCCTGCTAAACAAGGGCGTAGTTCACACAAACAAGTAACTCCGCTCCGCCTGTGGCAGAGCAAGGAGTCCGACTTCATCGACATCTGCGCCTTGCACGCGAGAGCACTCCTTCCCTCCAAGCCCTAGCAGGGGAAACGCGTTGTGGCGTCTCCTGTTAGGCCACAGTTGCTTAGTAGCGCTGTGTTCTCTTGTCATTTCACAGGAGGGTCGCTAGGACCCAAGAGACCTTCATCTTCGCAACGCCCAGTAGAGTGTGCGTGTAGGAGTGGTAGTCCTGAGTGGGGGCTAGAGCCAGTTGCCCAGTGCTCGCCCACCAGGATGGTGCCACTGTAGGGTGTGTAGGACCTGTAGGGGGTGTGTCACTGTCCCACCCTTTTCCTGCAATTTTAGCGGGGTTGGTGGGCTGTGGCAGTGGTTAGGTCAGTGTTTTGGCCACATAGCAAAACGGCGTTTTGCATGCCTTCATAGCTTTTGGCCACCCCTCCCTGTAGTAGACAGATAGGTAGGGAAAACAATACCTGGATTAGCACGCTGGGTATTCCCCCAAGGTTTTGCGCCAGCACAGAAATTGGGCGCATAGGGGAGGGGGGACCCGGGGCGTACCCCGTGGCATCAATAAGCCAACCCTCCAGGTTCAGCAAGGGCGCAGACTTGGGTATAATTAGGACACCACTTCTGCGGCTTGCTCTCAGGACCTTAGGACTAGCACACTCACACATACGCTTTGGCAGGTAAGGGTAAGGTTCAGTCCCTAGCTTTAGTCTTGGAGGCAAGCGTCTCAGCGAGCCTCAACAACTCACCAAGGTTGTTCTGGGACAAGTAGTCAACCAGAACTGAGTTTAGGCGTCCCTCAGGTAGAACAAATGCAGAGAAGGGCTCCCAGGTGGCCTCTTCGACTCCAAACCCTTCCCAGAGGGTGAGGAAGCGCCAACCCTGGCGATAGCGGTGGCGTAGGACAGACTTCACCAGGTAGAAGCCCTCCTTAGCCATCTCCTCGGCGTTCATGTCGGGGAGTTCACCTTCAACTTCCATAGGGCTGGCAGCCCCTTGTAGGTCCGGAGCGGCGATTTCCTCGTCGTTCAGCTCCCACTCCTCCCCACAGAGGTCTTCAGGATCATGGTAGCGCTTCAGGTGTTGAGCAGCGCACACCAGGGTCCCCCCTAGACGGGGAGAACACCGCACAGTGATACGGTGTCCATCCACAGATAGGATCTTGTACGGCCCGAAGTATGGGTCATCGCTGGTAGAGCGTGGCCAGGCGGGTAGTCGACTGTGGTGCACCAGCACCCAGTCCCCCTCTTGGTAGGTGGCCGGTACACGGTGCTTGTTCTTCTTGTTCCACTGACGCTCCCTCACTCTCTGGAGCATAGCCTTGGCCTTGTCCACCTTCGCTTGTTGCTCTTGGACCCATTCACCCACAGAAGAATGGGTGTCCTCTGGATAGGGGGCATGTAGGAACCATGCCGGGCGCCCCATGAATAGCTCATGTGGCGAGTAGCCAGTAGCTGAACTCTCTTGGGAGTTCATCATCAAGGATATGACGGGGAGTAGTCTCACCCAGTCTCTGGTGCGTTCAGTTTTGCACCATATCCTGACGTTCTCCTTCAGGACACGAATCTGTCGCTCACATAGGGGGTTGCTCGTGTGAGAGTAGGGAATCCCCGTAGACACCTTGACATTGAGGGATCTCAGGACCCTCTTGTACCAGCCAGTATCTGAGCGTACTCGTACGTCCTCATCGGAGTTGATCTCCTTGGGCGCCCCATAGACACAAAACCACTCCTCCAGGAGTATCTTGATAGTCTCCTCACCGGTAATGTGCTTGGTACATGGGAACACCCTGGTAAACCTGGTCAACCCACAGGTTACCACGAGGGCGAAGTCATAGCCCCCGAACTTCGGCATCTCCGTGTAGTCCACGTATAGAACACTGTTGGCACAGTGTGGGATGGGCAGGGTCGAGTAGAGACCTCTGTCCCTGATATCCCCTGGTTTACAGGACCTGCACGGGCACTTGTCCACGATAGGCTGGAGTGTCTTCCGCAGTTGGTCGTCAGTCCACGTAGTGTGGAACCACTGCTTGAACAGCCTCAGGGTACGGTCAGCACCCACATGACCACTGGACTCATGGGTCCACTTCAGCAGCGCTGGGACTCGGTCACTAGGCACCACGATGCGGTCCTCGTGCCAGAGGTAGCTCTTGTCCCGCTTCCACTGGTCTTGGTTGACCAGGAGGGGTTCAAGGCGTTTCTCCAGGCGCCGGTAGATATCCCCAAACTCCTGTAGGTACTCCGATTGTTGGAGTCCATCCAGGGGGCGTATCATGGTCATGTTCAGGTCCAGATGTACGTCCATACGGCTGAACGCCTCCTTAACCAGCGCTTCAGACCAGGCACCAATCAGGGCGTCGAAGTTGTTGCGGCTGATGTAGTTGGCACACTCGTTCTTCACTCCCTGGATATGGTGTACCGTCAGCCGTAGTTGACTGAGGTAGGTCCACCAGCGCCGTAGCTTGGCCTTCTCAGGTGGGGGACCCTTCTGGAAACTGCGGACCGGTTCTTGGTCGCATAGCCAGACCACAGGGTTACTCCCCAACAGTCGTGCTTGTGAGGATAGCACCAGCATACCCGCGAGCAATTCCTGCTCATAGGTGGAGTAATTCCCCCTGGCCTGGTTCCACTTCCAGTTCCAGTGGCCCAGAGGTACTAGGACCCACTTGTCGTCAGGGTAGCTGTGCTTGAGGGTTCCGTCTCGGTTGAGACCTTCTGTCCCCCATTGGGAAATGGCCGAGTCGAACTCCTCCTTCTCTAGTGCTTGCCATTGGAACAACGTTCCACCACCGCCCACATTGCTGGCGTCGGTCACCAGGATAATCTCCCCTTGTGCTCTAGGCACGCCCAAGCACTTAGCGTTGGCTACCTTGTCCTTGAGCTCGTCAAACGCTTGTTGCTCTTGTGGGCCCCAGCGCCAAGTAGTACTCTTCTTGATCAAGTCCGTCAGAACGGCGCTGGTATAGGTGAAGTTCTTGATGTGGCGGCGATAGAAGTTGCACGCCCCAATGAAACTGCGTACATCATGAAGTCCTTTCTTGGGGTCTTCGTGTCGTACCTTGGCATCCATCAGGGGTTTGGCCTTAGAGGCCGCTGGGGTCCACCACCCATAGCCAACGTCAAACCCCAGGTACTGCATGGTCTCCTGCATGAACTCACACTTCTCCAGCTTGAGTCGTGTGTGGTTCTCCTGGCAGACCGCAAAGAACTCACCCAAGAGGATTAGGTGATCCTCCTGGGTATTGGTCCCGAGGCATACATCGTCGATGTGAGCCTGCATCTGGGCCCCACGGGATATGAGCTCCTGCACCTTAGGTCTCCTTCGTAGGATGGACAAGATCTTGTTCATCAGCTCTTGGAACAGAGCGGATGCGTTAGCCACGCCGAATGGCATGACCTTCCACTTGAATACCCTCCCCTGAGGGGTGATGAAGGCCAGTAGTTCCTGCGCGTTGGGCGTCAGGTCCACTTGCCAGAATCCACTTCGCTTGTCCATCTTGGTCTTGTAGCGACAGGAGGCTATCTTCTCCAGGGTAGACTCCATATTGGGAATGGACCCTGAGTGGTTCAGCGTCTTCTTGTTCAGCTCTCCATAGTCCACTACCAGCCGTTTGGCTGTAGACCCAGGTTTAGCCACCAGGAAACAGGGGCTGCAGTGTAGGGGGTAGTCCCCGTCCTTGTACTCCAGGACTAGGCCAGCGTCGATACATTCTTGTATCTGTCGCTCAATCTCGTCGGCCTGCTCTTTAGGAGCTGGATAGGGTCTCCTCCGGATCTTGTGACCCACAAACTCGGGTTTCAGCTTGAGGTCCATCTGTACCAGCTTGTCGCATGAGGCTGGAGGGGGTAGTTCTCCGAACACCTCCAGATAGGTCCTTATCAGCTTCTGTACCCGCGGGTCCAATACCTTGATCTTGTCCTCCATGTCCTCGTCGGAGTGTAAGTTGCTTGCCCCTTGAATAGACGTCGGGAGGTGGTCCTCCACCGACTCTTCGCCCGAGGTAGTATCCTTCAGCCCTTGGTAGGCATATAGAAGGTCTTGCTCGACCATCTCCGGTGGACGATGGCAACATAGGCACGCTCGAGGGGGTTCACATACACATTCCTCCGAGAGGTCGTCCTCATCTGGGGTCCTCACATGGGCGCCCCACACGCTCTTCATGAGCTTGAGATCTACCTCCCTTTGCCAGGTGGTGATCTTCTGTTCGAGGTCCTCCTTCAATTGGGATAGGTCTCCCATACGTCCTTGCTTCAGTGGCCACGAGCTGCGGGTAGGCTTCGCGTAGCATAGCTTTTTCGCCACCAACTTCCTCTTGGAATCCACATACTCCCTGAGCCTGGATCGAGGGTCCAGCTCTTCATCCACGGGGTCTTCCACCCTCGTGGAGAGTAGGGGTTTTAGTGGGGCGACGTACTCGGCGTTCTCCACTTCCTCCACCGCGGTCTGCACGAAGAAGGCGTCGTGCTCAGTTTCGTCGTCTGAGTGGATAGAGCTAGGTAGCTCAGATAGTCCACACTCAGAGACTCCATCAGGAACAGGTACATGACAGGGAGAGTTGGGGGCGTTGGTGTCAGTCACGACGTACTCATCTCCTCCGGGTGTAGTTTCAACAGCATCTTGAGGTCGTAGGCGATCCTTCAAGTCACCCAAGGCGAGTCCATCGCTTTCTCGTTGTATAGCCTGGACCAGAGTAGGGTCCAGGTCTTCCCAGGGGATGGTGGTAAGACTTCCGTCCACCACGCTGAGCATACTCCCCCATCCGGGCTTCCCAATGGGCGTCTTGCGTCCCAGAGGCACGTAGATGGCCTCATCAGGTAATCGCACCGAGCTGATAGTCAGCTTGTCAAGGAGGGTTCGCCAGTACTCGTTGCCCCCATGGGCTCCCCAATCGGGGGAACACAGGACCATACGGGAACGTTCCAAGGCCACCTTGGTCAGCACCTTCCCCAGTTCACTGAATCTGGGGTTCCCGTAGGCCATCCCGAAAGAGGGCCAGTAAAATTTGTACCTGCAGTTCTTCCCCTTGCTGCAGTATAGGTCCAGTACATGCTGCTTGTCGCTGGCAAACAGCTCCACACTTAGGTCTTCTCGAGAGTAACCCAACTCCTTCAGACCTTGGTCTAGGACTTCCCCCAATAGTTGATAGTCCTCAGTTTTGGAGGCCGCCATCATGTTCGAGGGCTCCTCCTTCGATAGTCTCAGGTAACTCGAGGTATGTTCCGACTGCTCCAGTGGCACAGACTCTCTGCCACTGCCGTGGTCCACGTACAGGAGGTAGGGCGCTTGCAGCGTCAGGGATTGTATCTGGGAGTGCTGCACGAAGAAGTCAGTACCCAGTACAAAGTCGAAGGCATCAGTGTCCATCACATAGAACCGATGGGCGATAGTCCTGGAGCCCATAGGTACCTCCACTTCACAGTACCCGCAGCTGTGCACCACATGTCCATCCCCCATCCGTATAGCGGCGGTGGTCATGGTGTTCTTCAGGCTCCCACAAGGTAAAATTTTCTTGGCCACTATCGATATTGTGGCTCCAGTATCCAGTACCCCCAGGTATTCACGTCCCCCTAGTCGGATACGTACCCAAAACACCAGGTCTTGGGTGCCACCAGAGCGTCCCCGTCAGAATTCCGCGGGACAGGTCACCTCGAACCCCTTGTTCCGCAATTTGCGGGCCATCCTCATGAAACGGCTTCTCTTCTTGGCGTTGCCGTCATCACCACCTTCATGCTCACGCTTGGCTCCTTGTTCTTGCTGGGCCTGCGTCTGTGAGCGTGTGGTAGGTCCAGACTGCCCTCCAGAGGGCTCGGAGTTCCCCCCTGGATTAGGGTTGGGGTTGCCTCCGTTCTTGTCCTTGTTCTTGTTGTCGTTCTGGCGGTTAGCGCCTCCTCCTCGTCCACCTTGACCCTTGTCTTGACCACCTTGACCACGTCCTTTCGACTTGCCCTTGCCGGAGTCGTTGCCTTTGGCCTTGCCTCCACCTTTGCCTGAGCTTTTGCCAGGATCTTCCCCCTTAAGCTTCGCCGATAGGCGTTGCTTATGGTAGCACTCATCCTCGTAGTGCTTCCGCTTACCGCAGAATGCACACGTGATGGTGCAGCGGTAATGATCCGGCAGCTTCACTTTGGCGCCGGTGATCTTTTCCTGCTGCTTCCCCTGGACTACAAAGCAGTCTCGCTGCTCGCAGTCAGAGGCGTGCTGCAGGTGGCCCTGCTCATCTCTGGCTTCACACCAGAATAGCTCCTTCACGTTCTCCATTAGGCGGGCGTGGGCGTGTTTGGGGGTAGTCCCCTGCCCAGGTCGGGACCCTTGGTACCCTTTGCCTCCAGAACCTCCACCACCAGGACGGTAGTTGTTCAGGTGCTGGTCGCTCTCCTTTTCCAGCGCCATCTCCAGGAGCAGCACGCATAGATCCTCGTAGCGGAGGGATCTAGCCTTGCGCTCAGCCGTCAGACGGCACTCGTCCCATAGCTCTCGGGGGAGCTTGGCGCACAACCAGAACAGCAGGTCGTCGCTGCTGTAGGAACCGGGCGTCAGTCGCCCAGCCCAGTGATCCAGGTCCGCCAACAGCTCGGAGACCCTGCCAGGTTTGGGGTTGTTGGGCAGCACGGGCAGGTTCTGGATCTCGGCCCTGATGGAGAGGTCGGTCTCGTAGGTTGGGTACTGCCTCTCCAGGGCAACCAACACATCGGCAAAGGTGGCGGAGTTAGTGACGATCTGCCTGACCTGCTTCCCCAGATATTTGGTCTTGCAGCACTGCAGGAGCAGGTCGCACTTCACTCGCCCACTCGCGTGGGTTTGGCCGGTCAGTCGTAGGAACCGGCCAAAGTTCTCAGCGAACTCGCTGAGGTCCTTGCCTGTGAACTCAGGCAGGTTCACCACTATCTTGGAGGTGGCAATAGCCTTCGCCTCCTGAGCTCGGCGTCCTTCAGGGCGTCGGGTCTTCTTCTTCTTCTTCTTCTTCTTACCCTTGGGGTCCTCGGGGTCCTCAGGGTCTTCGTCATCCGATGGCGAAGAAGAATTCATCGACGGCGGCTCGTCGTCGGAGGGGTCTCCGCCTAGATCACTGGAGCCATAAGGCTCCACGTCCACCATAGCCCTTAGGGCTGTCAGCCCCAGCTGGTCCAGCTCGGCCCTCGTCGAGTTCGTCACGTGGCTGTAGGGCGGCTGGGCTGTTCTCGGGACGAATGGACTTCTCGGTACTGCTGCAGGAGTCGGCATCGGTCGGCTCCTCAGGCTCCCCAGGGTATTTGTCAACCCTGCCGCCAGGTGGTTAGCCTGTACTCGGTGGGGTGACATTCCCGCCGTCGTAGGTGACGCATGGGACGGGATCATCAGGGGCTCCAGTTTCTCCCTGATCTCTTGCGTGAGGTCGCTCACGATTTGCGAAGTGGCTCCTCGGAGCACCTCGTTGATCTCCGACCGCGTCAGGGACCTGTTGGAGGATCTTCCCGATCCTCTACTCCTGCCTCCCAGTGACTCTGGTCCTCTCCTCAACCCACTCAAGGGTGCATACCCAGGTGCACACCCAGGAGCATACCCAGGAACTTCCATGTAGGTTCCAGTGGCGTGGAGTGGATGGGGATGGTCAGCCGCATACCATCGCGGCGCAGAGCTGGAAGCCACCGGCTCACTGGCGGTAGTTGCCTCAAGGAGCGCAGTGGTAGGTGGGCCCATGCCATAGGCGGGGTAGTGAGGCATGCCAGTAAAGCCTGTGCCCTTCGCCATAGGCGGGTTGGTTGTGGAGGTGGATGTTGCGGCGGCTGGGAGTGTGGTGGTTATGGGAGAGGGTGATGCTTGGAGGCCAGAAGCGCTTGGTGCGCCTTCGAAGGTAGGGACATCCGTCGGGTCTTGCCCTTGCTCCTCTCCTTCGTCTGCTCCTTCTCCAGCATCCTTCTCGCTCTCGTTCTCTCTCTTCCTCTTCGCAGGCTGAGGCTGAGAGACCACTTCCTCGACCGTCAGGGCCCCGAAGGCCGTCTGGAGGCCATCCAGGGAGTCCTCCGCCGTATCCACTGGCCCATGTAAGGGCTCCACCGAAGGTACAGCGCCAGGCGCCGGCCTTGCCGGTGCCTCAGGCGCTGGCGCTGTCTTCACGTCGGCTTCCACTCTTCCTGGGTCCATCTTAATCCGCCCTTCTGCTTATGTTTGCCTGCTCGGAGCACTGGTTGTACGGCGCGGGGTCGCTGCCGGTGCACAGAGACAGGCTGCCTCTTGCTACCAGAAAAGTTTATAGTGTTTTCAGCACTGTGTTTTTGCTTCTCCTGCTGCTTGTTGTTGCTGTAGGGTGTCCTGCTGCTTGTTTTGGATGATGAAAAGCTTTTGTTTGTTGAAATACAGTAAAGCCAAGTCAATCCAGGATAGCCCAAGCCAATAGTATGCAAGGAGAAGGTAATTCAGGATCAAAGCATGAAGGGCTGCAGTGTAGACAGTGAAAGCTGATTGGATATTCACAGAAACTGCAACTCAGGTCACAAATGAATGCATATTCACAAAGATAGCTGAAATGTTTTAGGAAAAGAGTTAGAAAACTGCCTCAGGATCACTCTCTCTCCATAGTGCCATCTTAGGAGATGTGCACTCTTTGTTTTGGGTCTCATATGTGCTGAGGTGGCATGGTATGTGGCGATGAGGTCACTGCCATGTCACATGGGATCTTCCTACTTAGCTAGGCTGACCAGGAATTGAACCCAGGACCTCTCAAAAAGAGGAGCCCAGCCCCCTAGGGTGCATACCACTAGGATAGCTAAGAATTCATTGAAAAACATAGATAAATTCATAGGCTCTACTTTAGGTATGTCAGTGCTCAGTCAACTCAGGAAAAGATGTTTTACTTCACATTGAAAGGGGATTAAGGGGTCCACTCCATATCCTGATTGGGTGTTTGGTTCCATAGGTCAAAATGTGTTTTCACCAGTTTTGGTTGGACCTATACTAAGATTAAAATGCATGGATGCTCAGTGCATCTCTAATACAACTAGAGTATGCCTCAAAGCAATGGAAAAGCACTTTTTCTTACTAAGCACCTCTCCCAATTATCGTTCATGAAATTAATGAGCCTCCTCCTATCATGGCCTTTGACATAAGCAATTATTGACCAAAAGTTTTAAATTTTCACTGAATGGACAATACACGCAAAGTAGAAGAATGAAGGTTGACCAAAACTCTTGGTTCTTACAAGTCAACACGTTTTAAAGATCAAAATCCCTGTTTTTTTCATAAAGCACAACTTAGTATATCCATGAGACATTTTTTTGCCCTTTGTCTTTGATCCGATGAAATAATTGGTGTTTGTTTTCAAAATAAACAGTTTCGCAAATTATTTTCAAAATTACATCCGAAGATTGCTGGCATTTAGTTTTTCCAATTAATTGGTAAAATTGGATCCCAACCTGAAAGTGTCATCGCAGGAGTGGCATCCAAGACTTATCTTTCACACGAAGTTGTTATTGACGATGATGTCTTTACACGGGAGATGGGGCAATGTTCATTTGCGGTGTTTGGATGAAAATCAGGTATTACCAATCAACTTAGAAATAGTTCAGTGGGTCTTCATTGTCAAAACCAATTGCGGAAGAAACCATTGGATGCAAAAAATATGAATAAGCATTGCTTGTTTAGATACCTTAGTCCAAACCAGTAACCAAGGTCTGGCTTGATGAAAAGGTGAGCGACGTTTTGATATTTGTAGCGGGCAGCAATAGTTGGTTTTGTCAAAAAAAATGTCCAAGGCTTTGTTTGATTTACATGCTACCCGTCTAGCACAAAGCAACGGCAACGAGTGCAACCATCCTTGAGCTCAATACCATAAACATGCAACGCTTGTTGCTGCAATTGGCACTAGCACTCTGCGCAGCTGTGTTGGATCCCTCCAACAACGACTAACGTAGGATGATGTTTACGCCTTACCTATTGGTGATCTGCAAAAAGCTAGACTCCGCGCAAAGTGTGTTGCGGTCCGTCAGGCATTAACATGTTATATACCGCGATAACGTTATGCTTTTTTTAGCCTCTCTACGGACATCCATTGTATACGAAGCATTATGCATTCATGTGGCGCTTAGAGGTGGAGGTAGGAGGATTACTCATGCTCTGAGGTTGTTTAGCATGCCTAAATCTTTCACATATAACTTTTAACCGCTAAACCGTTTAATTGTTTAATGGCGAGCATCGGCTACCTCAACTTTGTATTTTTCATGTACTTTTGGAAAGATGGAAAACAAAAAGACTTTTTCCTTGCCTTCCCCTTTCCGCAATGGACATGCTGACGCTAGAAATATCTTAACGTTGGCAATTTGCCCGAAAAAACTGGTACCATTAGCAATGATGAGTTTGTTGCTTTTGCAAAATGCAAAAAGGTTACTATACATTTTCTCCGGTTGAGTGTCGTTTGAACTTGCTGCGGACATGCCAGGGCACTCCAATTACGTGGCCTTTTTGTGAAAACTGGCAAACCTTTTTTGCATGCATAGCTTGATATTATCCGTTTTTTACAATTTGGATGCATCAATTTGGTACCAAATCAAACCCACAATCATTGCAAATCGTTCCGGTACCAGAAAAACACCTCAATTGTTGGTGTAGAAAAGTCCAATCCATTGCTGCTCCCCCGATGCGAAAATTTGCTGTATTGTTTTGCTAATAATAAATATTTGAGTCGCCTAGAAAAATTTAACCCCCGATTTATGCAGTCAAGCAGTATCCGTGTCACTAAAACCGAAACACAAAGCGCACAAAAACCGATATCCGTGTCACTAAAACCGAAACAGAAAGCGCACAACAACCAATGTAGGTGCAATTCCACGCAACAATAGTTGCTGTTTTATTCATATCGCTGGCTATTTCCAAACTTCAATTTTTTTGGCGACTGAAATATAGTGATCCAGCCAACAAAACAAACGCTGCTGCTTGTACCAAACCACCATTAGCAGCCTAACACCTGGTCATTTTACTGTACTCCTTTTACCGTATGCGTGTTTAGAATATTGCATTTATTCAATTGCATGTAGAAACTGTGCTTGGTGGCACATTGCTTTACACAAATTGAAATATTCACTGAGGTGGTGGGCCTTTAACATCAAATAACCACTTTCGGACAAGCAGCATCACTTTGCACCCATGCAGCTCTATGCCTTATGGACAGCCCAAGACTAAACATTTGGTAGTTGCCAAAAAATTGAGTATGCGCTTTGTGCACAGCATCCCTGTGCTCAACAGCGACTACTGTGCCAAAGCCGTCGCATCAACCCAAGATGTGTGCAACCAAATTCATGCTGCGATGAATCTGATGCACAAAATCAGGTGACAACATACTGCGCCACTAAGCACCATCTAAGCATGCCCCATCCGATACAGTGAATCTGCGTCCAATTTGTTTGCATTGAAACCATTGCTGCCACCCATTCTTGCCTGTGAAACTTTTCAAAAGATCTGGCTCATCACATGCAATCTGTTGCATCTGTCTGTGGAAAACATCACAGATCAAAGCTTCATGGTACACAATATCAAACACAGCGAGACCAGCAACGCACAACAGCAAAGCCATTGCAAACCCCTCCCCAACCCGACCTCTGCCACATCCAGATTGTCATGTTAGTGAGCCACCTGTCAGACTGATTGTTGGTCAGGGCTCATCAAACAACCACATAAGTTCCAAGAACTGCTGTTTGGTCAGGTGGTGAGAAGATACTTGTCAACAACATTGCCAAAGGGGTTGGGGGAGAGGGGAAAACCAAGACAAAAACAGTGCAGTCACAGGTAATCTTGCACCAACTAATGCAATCCAACTCCTCGTGCTTCTTAACAAGAAATCAGGAGGGAGCGTTGGGGCACCCGTCATGTAGAAATGGAAGAGTAAAGCAAAACTGATATTGAAACACAAGCAATGCAGCGTCAGCAGCAAATGGGTTGCAAGGTTAAATCAGTACTGCCCACCAGCCAGTCAAAAAGTTTGCAATATGTTGTCACAGCGGGCAGCTTTTGCAATGCATATCCACCCATACTTTCAGGAAGCCTTCAGCAATTTCAGACTTGGGTAATCTGTAGCCACAAATTACAGTGTTACAGTGCACAGGCGTCGCCCAGAGCGCAAAATATCCTGACTTGCACAAAACGCTGCCAGCTAGGGTGATTCCAGCAAGGGACAGAATTGTAAGAGGTCCGGTGGGGATTCATGTAGAAGAGAGGAGGGCGGGTTGGAAATGGCAAGGGTAGGGGATGCAGATCCCTTTATGGGTCAGAACTTTTCGTGTATACAAAGCAGCGATACAACAAACATGCCGCCAGCAGAAGTGTTTTTCCACCTTGGCCTTGTTTCTTGTGTCTATGGCCACTGGCTTGCTTATCAACCCCCCAGGTCGTGCTGCACCATATTGCAAGGACACTCAGTGGACTTGCTGTAAATAAAGCGGCTGTCCTTCGGTGAACATGGCCTTTTGTAGTCAATGCAAAGGTGGGTGGGGAAACCCACTGTGCCTTAAAAAAAACATGCCTCCAGCAGCCACAAACCGAAGCGGGAGCCAAATCATTGGCAAACCCCAAACATGCCCCCACAAGGAGGGTGCTCTTGCCACGGCGTGCGCGCGGTGGAAACTTCGGTTACATCTCGGGGCTCTCCTGGTGATGATTGCAACCATCAACAGGGCTGCAGGAAAGAACAAAAATAACCCAGAGGCCTCCGGGAACTATTGGCAACTATAAAAAAAACCTTGGAAGACAGGTCTTGTGCTTGCAACTACGCTTTTTCTAGGGTTTTATGGGCTTTGGGGGTGGGTGCGTCTTGGGATGGTGCACCGGTGTTGCACCACTAATAGTTGCCACGGTGCGGATGCGGTGGGCGCGTGGTGCACCAACACTCTGAAGGTTGATGTGTCCACAAAACGTTCTGCCGTCCTTGCAAAGACGATACCCACCACGCAACATGGGGCACTGGAGGTTGCTTCTAGTCGTTGAAACGCAGACCGGTGCTGCATCTTGTCACACAGTCCGCGACCAGCGATTCCACTTCTGATTCAGACAGCCCACTTGAGGATTCCAGTGCGTGAAGAGTTGCATTGAAAGCCATTTCCCAAGCTGGCCCTGTCAGTCAGCGCAGCAGAAAACCATCACAGCCCTCAGCAAATTATCAGTGCTCACAGTGAGCATTGACTTGTTGAGAAAAGAACAAAGTACAAAACCGCTTCATGGTTTCCTCTCAGCATCAAAGACGCACCGGTCACACAAGGAACAGCGCCACGCAGCTTTCCTACGGCCATAGGCTAGGCCACAAGGTGCAAGGGGCAGCAGGAGTCAAATGAGGAAGGCATGGAGGAAGGGGAGAAGGGGCCAAAGCAAGGGGGAGAACGGGAAATGGGGAATGGGGCGAGGCTCGTAGGGAAGAGGCACCAGGAATTGGAAGGGCGAAGGGAGCTGGTAGAGGAGATCCACAGGGGCAAAGTACAGATACTCTTGGTGGGACCATGGGCCTCCACAGGTTGTCTGGCCTGGAAGACGGATTATAAGAGGTGAGACGGGGGTCCAAGGACCACAGGCCCTACAGCAGAACCGTGGGGGCGGGGTCTGCAGCTGCAAGGTTGAGGTGCGGGTCAGTAAAAGCGAAGCACACAATATCTTCCGGGCCTTACCAAAATTGAGCAGTCGCCAGAGGGAGTGAGAACTCCGACGTTGGCACTGGGGATGCATCGTGTGGTAGAACATCATTGGGTGTGGTCAGGCATGATCTGCATTGGTCACAAGTGTCATTGTTGCGGTGCGGATGTTGTGGTTGCTGTGGTCGTCGTCATTGATTTGATTGTCGTTGTTATTGTCATTGCTGCTGCCGCTGTTGCTGTTGACTTCCGTGCCCGAGGTCATCACTCCTCATCTCTGGGCTATACCTAAAATCCCTAATAAATAACTAAAACCCAATTCGAAGGTTATCGCTTGCATAAGATGAACCCACTGCAGCTACAGTGCGTGAGTGGCTCTCTGATAAAACTCAAAAAAAATTGAAGCCGGGGGACTGAGAAATGCATCGAAGAAGGTGCGTGCGTGCGTGCGTGCGTGTGTGTGTGTGTGTGTGTGTGTGTGTGTGTACAGCCATTCCCGGCGTTCAGATGTCAAATCAGGTCGGTGGGCTTTGGGTCGCGGGTCACCGCATCGCACTCCAGCCCCGTCCACCAACACACGAACTCCCACAGGGACACGTCCGGTTTGTCCAGAAGCGTGGCCAAGTCCTCCAACTTCCGGTGGCACGTCCTGTCGAACAGCCCCAGCGTGTCCAGCAGCGGCATGAGGTCCCGCCGCCCGACCCGCCCCGTGCCGGCGTCGTGCTTCCCGAACTCCGCCACCAGCTGCGCGAACTGGGCCCGCGTGAGGCCCATCTCCGCGAGCTCCTCGTCCGTGGCCGTGGCGGTGTGCGGGGGCTGTGCCTGGGCGCTGGGGGAGGGCTTGGGGCTGGGGGTGGGGGCCCCGCTGGCGCTGGGCCCGGGGCCCGGGCCCGGGCCCGGGCTGGGCCGGGGGCTGGGGCCCGCATTGGGGACGGTGGCCGGGAGGTCGTCGTCGGCCGGAGCGGGGCCGGACTGGATCTGCGTGCCTGAGTCTTTGCAGGGGCCGCCGTGCGCCTGCGGCAGGTTCAGGAACTTGCAGATGGAGTTGCACTTGTGCGTCGCGAAGAACGTGTTGATGCCCTGGGCCCCGAGGTTGCCGCGCCCGAAGCCCCGGCCATCGAAGGTGTGGATCTGCGGGTCCGTGTACAGATCGCCGACGCCCTGCAGAGCAACGGGGGTCCGGGATCGCGCGCGCCGTGCCCTCCGAGTGTTGCGGCTCGAGTCCCAAAGCCCTTGTCGCCGGCCCGTGCCAAGGCTTGATCAAGCCCCTTCTCAGGCCCCTTTCTCAGTCACTCAGTCCCTCCCGTCTCTCAGTCCCCCCCACACCCCCACCGGCTCAGGCCCCTCCATCGCCCCCGGTCTCATCGGGTGCCCTGCTTCCTGCTGCCCTCATCAAAGCCTATCTCGGCCCGATCCCCTGGATTCACCCCCGAAAAAAAAATCGGCGAAGATATCCCAACAAAACTCGCGGGGGGACCCGTAGCAAAGAGTGCCCCCCCCCCCCCCCCCTCCCCCGCCCCCTTCTCATCAGGTGTCCCAGAATCCCAGAAACCCCAGCAAATCGGCAGAGCAAATCGGTGAAGCCGTCCGAATTCGGGGGGCGGGGGGCGGGGGGGGGGTGCGTAGCCGCCTGCTGCCCTGATACTGCGCGGCCCCCGCCCGGGCCACACTCCCGCGGCGTTAGAGGGGTCCCAGGGCACGCTGAGCGCGTCCCTGACCTGGGGACCAGCCGGGGATGACTGCCGGGGTTCGGGCGCCGCAGCCCCGCTCGTCCCGGGGGCCTCGCAGGCACACCACCCGGACCGGCCTCTCCCGTTGCGATTCCGGAAGGGGAGGGCGGGGGCCGGACCTGAATATCGATGATGATGAGCCGCCCCCCCGTGTGATGGTGACTGTAGTGCGAGAAGGCCTGCGGCGTGTTGCGGTCGTTGTACGACACGAAGCCCCAGTTGTTGTTGTACTTGATGTACGTGCCGCTCATGTACGGCTCCACCGCCATGAACTGCTCCGGCCGGTGCGGCGTGGCCTCGCGCTTGACGATGTAGGCCGGCACGAACCGCACGGGCTTCGGGGGGTTGTACGCGTTGAAGGCGTCGGCGATGGCCTGGCACTGCGCCTGCATCTCGATGTCCACGAAGTACGCGCCCTCGAAGCGGAAGCCCTCTTTGATGGTCTTGGCGATGCACGACTGCGAGCCCTGGGGGGCGGACGCGCGGATGGGCGGGCGACGATGGCGGCCGAAGGAAGAGGGGCGGTTGCAGGCCCATGTTCTGTGGGCGGTCCGCCGGGGGCACCCCCGGCAGAGCACCTCATCCCTCGGCGCTCGGGAGGGGCCACCGGTGGGCGCTAGGAAGTGACCTCTGTGCCCACACATTCGCTCCGGTGCGCGCGCGCGCGGCGGGAGGGCGCGGGTTGGGGGTCCCCCCGCCACACGGCCGCACCCGCACCAGACGCGGCTCCATGGACCCGACGCCCCACAATCCCGATGGCCCTGGCCTCGGGCCCACAACTTCTGACTCAGGGGGGCGGGGGTTCTCTGGCGGACCCCCCCCCCCGCGCCAAACCCCCGACCCACCCAAAACCAAAAAGAGTTTCCTCTCGGGGAAAACAAAATTTTGAATAGAGAGATCCAAAAATGAGGGGCCCATTTCAGGTACACAAACTTTGTTAGGGCCTCATACCCAGCCACCCATCACCCGCCCCCCGCCCCCCGTCCCGTAGGCCGAACACTAAACACAACCCTGTGCCATACCCCATTTGTAGCCGTTGTGCCTGTGGATCCCCCGCCCCTGGTGCCCCGAATCCTTCCAAATGCTATCTTTTTTATTTCCCCGCCCCCAAAATAGGGGGCAGGGGTCCCCAACCCCATCGCATCGCTGAACATCTCATTTCTGAGCGGTTCGTTGTCCCTGACACAGAAATCACGGTCCCTTCGGCATTGGACCTCCTCACGCCTGATCCATGACTGCCCCCCCACCCCGCCACCTCCTGCACAATTTTGGGGGGCTTTAGCGACCCCCTGCAGGACAATGCGTCTGCGCGTCATTCGGATACTCCGTGCGTCTTTACGTACATCATGGCCACTACAAGTGCCAGGCTGCACTGCAGAAGTAAGTGTGACTGGGTCCTGCCGACCCCCTTCGCTGGCCAGTGAACCCAGTGCCCCCCCCCCCCCCCCCACTTCTGCTTCTTTACATCTTGACCCGTCCCCTTTGTAGCCCCCCTGTGTGACATTCCGTCGGGTTGTTGTTTCTTTACGGGGCCCTGGACGGTCACCCGTTCTTCCCTTCCCATGTTGCGTCGGGTCGCTGCATTCTGTCGGCCGCTGCCGCCGGTGCTCCTGCCGGTGTCGTTTCCGCGTTCCCGGAGCCCAGTAGTTGGTGTGTTGGGGCTGTGCTGGATGTGGCGTGGTGTGCCGTTTGTGCGTCAGTGGCGCCCAATAATTGGCGTATTGAGGATGTGCTGGTTGTTGCCGGGGTCGTCCCTCCCCCCTCCCCCTCGACATATTCAGACCCCTGCGTCATATTCCCCCTCATATCCAGTCCCCCCCTCCCCTCCTACATCCAACACCCCCCGTTTGTATCCAGCCTCCCAGTCCGCTTTGCAAGCCCCGTATGAATACCAAAACCCCTCCATACGTAGCCACTCCCCCCAACACCGTCGCTAGACCCCCCCCCCCGTACGTCCTAAAACCCTGCTTCATATCCGGTCCCAAACCTGACCTTAAAAAAAAATGGGGGGGCGGGGGCTCTGGAAAAAGATGCGGGGCCTGGATCTGCATGGCGGCGGGTTTGGGTTTCAACGGGTCTGGATGTCGGTGGTGGGGGGTCTAGATATGAGGGGAGCGGGGTCAGATATGAGAGGGGGGGGGGGGTCAGATATGAGGGGAGCGGGGTCAGATATGAGGGGAGCGGGGTCAGATATGGAGGGGGGGGGGTTCAGATATGAGGGGAGCGGGGTCAGATATGGAGGGGGGGGGTTCAGATATGAGGGGAGCGGGGTCAGATATGAGGGGGGGGGGGATCAGATATGAGGGGATCGGGGTCAGATATGGAGGGGGGGGTGTCAGATATGAGGGGAGCGGGGTCAGATATGGAGGAGGGGGGTGTCAGATATGAGGGGAGCGGGGTCAGATATGGAGGGGGGGGGTGTCAGATATGAGGGGGGGGGGGGCACAAAGCGGCGGTCTGGGTATGCAGTGTGCGAGGGGGGGGGGGGGGGCGTTGGGGAAAGGAGGGGCATGTGGCGCTGTGCTTCCTCGGAGCGTGGCATGGTGAGCCCGTGGGTCAGAGCGAAGCCCCTTTGGCGAAGCCAACACGTGAGGGGCTGACTGTCGCCGCTGCAGACGCAGGTCTGGGCCTTCGTCGCAGGCCCCCCAGGACCGGGGGGGGGGGGGGTCCCTGGTACCTTGGGGCACGAGAGGTCCAGCATGCGGTACGCGATTCGCATGCTGCCCTCCGCGAAGGGCCGGGGCTCCACCACGACCTCCACGCGCTCCGCCTGCCATTCCTTCGTGCTGTAGCAGAACGTGAGCTTCGTCACCGTCTCCGAAGGCTCTTCCAACGCGAACTCATCGGACGGGACGGGGCCTTCACGCGTCTGTGGGGGCAGCGAGGGCGAGGGAGGGGGGGACGGTGCCGAGAGGACCATTTCGGGGGGGGGGGGCTGTTTGCTGAGAGGACCGTGGGCAGAGGGTTCGGCGGTCAGCAGCCCACACATGGGCTCGCCGACGGTGCGTGATCGGATGCCGGTGGACATCGTTTGCCCCGGGGCAATCCCGTCTTTACTCGCACTCGTTGTGCGCACTGCTTTGCTGTTGCATGGACCTTGTCTTTGGGCCCCTTTTGTGCGTCGCAGGCCCTTCTGCCTTTTGTTGCGGGGCAAGCGAATCAACGAATACGGTCCCCCAAAGCAGCAGGACATTCGTGCCGGTGGTTGCAGAGAAGTAGGGGTGCCTGAGGCTTGTTCCTGCCCCCCACCCCCCTCCCATGCGTCTCTTTGACCCACCAGCGCCAGCACCCGCCGTTGTGTCACGCGACTCCAGCCGCGCCCCCCCTTCCCCCCCCCTCACCACCACCACCGGTAGCATTGTGAGCATTCATGCCGCCCCACTTCAGCCCCCCTCGCCCACCCGGAGCTGATACAGGGGCCTGAGGCATGTGAAAGTGGAAATTGTGACCCGAACAACAAAAAAAAAAAAAGCCTGCGTAAAACCTTTGCGCGGCATCTCGGGTGGACATTTGTCTCACGATCCTGCCGCAGTTCGGCAACAATACAAGAATATCTCAGGGACTGGCACTCCCGTAAGATGGGCGGCACGAACGAATTGCAGTTGGAGGTGCTTTTTGGGCGTGACCCGCACACCACAAAAGAAAACCCGCGTCCTTTCCCTTGTGATGGCCTCCTCGGGGGGACACCAGTTTCGACTTTGTTCTCCACCTCCGGGCCTCAACAAATAAAAATCGGGGTACGTGAAGGTGTGCCACAGAAGATGTTGCTGCACTGATTCCCTTCTTCCCCAGCTCTGATACCTCTAATTCCCCCGAAAACTCCCCCCCTGTGTGACATTCCGTCTGGTTGTTGCTCCTTTACGGGGCCCTGGACGGCCACCCGTTCTTCCCTTCGCATGTTGTGTCGGGTCGCTGCTTTCGGTCGGCCGCTGCGGCCGGTGCTCTTGCTGGTGTCGTTTCCGCGTTCGCGGAGCCCAGTAGTTGGTGTGCCGGGGTTGTGCTGGATGTGGCAGGACGTGCCGTTTGCGCGTCAGCGGCGCCCAATAATTGGCGTATTGAGGATGTGCTGGTTGTTGCCGGGGTCGTTTGACTGTTTTTGCTGTCCACACACCTCTGTCCACAGGCCGTCCATAGCATGCCTCGCTGTGTTTCTGTGCGGCCCAGGTGCCCTGTTCCTCCACGCGCTGTCCGGGCCGTCCACCATATGTCCTTTTCCCCCTCACAGCTGGTCTGCCCCTGATGGGCTCCCGCTCCTGTTGCGCAAACAGCCCATCTGGGCTGCGGGAGACACTCCCCACCTGATGCCGGTTGAGCAGGGGTTGCCCTGGCACCCGGTAGCAACGGGGCTGGCTGGCCAAGCCATACCCTTTATTGTCGCTGCCTCCCCCTCCCACACACCCCGATGTTTGCCAACTCCCCATTGCCGCCCCCTGTGTGACATTCCGTCTGGTTGTTGTTCCTTTACAGGGCCCTGGACAGTCACCCGTTCTTCCCTTCGCATGTTGAGTCGCGTCGCTGCTTTCTGTCGGCTCTTGCTGGTGTCGTTTCCGCGTTCGCGGAGCCCAGTAGTTGGCGTGTTGGGGCTGTGCTGGATGTGGCATGGTATGCCGTTTGCGCGTCAGTGGCGCCCAATACTTGGCGTATTGAGGATGTGCTGGTTGTTGCCGGGGTCGTTTGACTGTTTTTGCTGTCCACGCGCCTCTGTCCACAGGCCGTCCATAGCCTGCCTCGCTGTGGTTCTGTGTGCGTGAGGCCCAGGTGCCCTGTTCCTCTAGGCACTGTCCCGGCCGTCCACCATATGTCCTTTTCCCCCTCACGGCGGGTCTGCCCGTGATGGGCTCCCACTCCTGTTGCGCAAACAGCCCATCTGGGCTGCGGGAGACCCCCCCCCTATTTACCCCCTTTACCCCCATTCCCATACTCCACAAGGGTAGGGGGGGGGGGCTCAATCTGGAAGAATTCCGGAAATGGACGTGCCTCACCTGCAGACCTACGCCAGTGGGCCGTCCGCAGGCCCTGGGGCCGCAGGGAGGGGGTCATGTTTCGGCCGATCGGCGGATGCAACGCACTTCGCCCATTCACAATGCGTTCGCCCTTCGGATGGACCCACTGAAACAACGTCGCGGTGGCCAAGGCCCTCCGCGCACTTCAGCCGCAAAGGCAACGCCGGGGCAGTGCGGCCCGCATCTCGTCCGCGGGTGACACGTCGCGGGTATGGCCCGGGAGAAGTGCGCACGGGGGGCGGGGGCGCGGCGGGGCACTCGGCGGGGGTTCGGTGCCATTTCTTTGTTTGGGGTCCAGGGCCCCCGAACCATCGAACACGTCCCGTCCCGAACGGCGCCGAACGGTACCTCTTGTCTTGGGCAGGGCTCGCTCATGAGCACGTCGACGGTACCGGAGCCCACTTCCTGCGCTGGCCCTGCCCCCTGCCCTTTGCCAAGGGCCCCGTCTTCACGCGCCCTGTCCCGCTCCCTTCGCTCGCACGAATCACGGCGGCCACCCCCCGACGCGATGGCCACACTGTGCCTGCCCCCGCACCGGAAGGGGCGTTCGTGGGACGCGTCTGCGAAGTTACCGGGACGCCCCACCTCCGGACGCGCTTTCGCGTCCACGGCCCTGGGGCACGATCACCGCTGTGGTACTCGGGGGGGGGGGGGGCTCCGCATTGATGACGCGAGGTCCCCACCCCCCCGCCCCCACGGACTGTTGGCCGGAGGGGGGTCTGCTGTATCAGGGGCAGGGATGCATCAGAAGGTAAGGGACCTCAGAGGCGGCCCCAGAAGCCGTTGGACAGGCGGTTGGAGGACGTTGCCAAAGCGGTTGGGGGCGGTTCCAGTCAGTTGCCAATGCCGTTGAAGCTGGCACTTGCCGTCAGGGAGGCAGTGGCTGGGCAGAGGCTGGGCGCCCTAGCGGGGGGGGGGGGTACCCGCTGTGTGACATTCCGTCTGGTTGTTGTACCCCCCCTTCCAATGCACCCCTGGGGGCAGGGTCCCCAAAATGGGGGAGGCTTTGGGGTCCCCATTGGAGAGCAAATGATGTGGCGAGAGGCAATCGTGGACACTTTCCTTCGGGCGCCTGGGGCCTTCTCAGGCCGGTACCCCCTGAACTGCAGCCGCAGCCCCCCCCTCAGGGGGGGGAGGGGGGGGGGGCATTGCGTCCAGGGCCGCTGGAGCCAGCGCCCCTTGCGGTCGTACTGCACCCGCGCGGGGGCGGAGGAAGGGGAGCACGGCAGTGCGGCCGCAGGGCGTGCGCGCACAGCGATGACCCGCGATGTGCCACTCCCATCCCCCCCCCCCCCCGTGTGACATTCCGTCTGGTTGTTGTTCCTTTACGGGGCCCTGGACAGTCACCCGTTCTTCCCTTCGCATGTTGCGTCGGGTCGCAGCTTTCGGTCGGCCGCTGCGGCCGGTGCTCTTGCTGGTGTCGTTTCCGCGTTCCCAGAGCCCAGTAGTTGGTGTGCCGGGGCTGTGCTGGATGTGGCAGGACGTGCCAAAAGGACAAAACAATCACGTAAAGCCTCCAGCTGGGGTAACACGAACTTTGGGGGAGGGCGACAATCAGAAGCATTCTGTTTCATACAATTCATAATGAAGCTGCATTTTTCACTATTTTTCGGGATCACACGGGCCTTCCCCAAAGCACCCATCGACTTTGGTACCCGTCGCAATGAACCACCATCCACCAGGCTATCAAGCATCTCTGCCACTCCTACTCCTGTGTGTGTGTGTGTGTGTGTGTGTGTGTTTGTGTGTGTGTGTGTGTGTGTGTGTGTGTTTGTGTGTGTGTGTGTGTGTGTGTTTGTGTGTGTGTGTGTGTGTGTGTGTGTGTGTGTGTGTGTGTGTGTGTGTGTGTGTGTGTGTGTGTGTGTGTGTGTGTGTGTGTGTGTGTGTGTGTGTGTGTGTGTGTGTGTGTGTGTGTGTGTGTGTGTGTGTTTGTGTGTGTGTGTGGCTGTGTGTGTGTGTGTGTGTGTGTGTGTGTGTGTGTGTTTGTGTGTGTGTGTGGCTGTGTGTGTGTGTGTGTGTGTGTGTGTGTGTGTGTGTGGCTGTGTGTGTGTGTGTGTGTGTGTGTGTGTGTGTGTGTGTTTGTGTGTGTGTGTGTCTGTGTGTGTGTGTGTGTGTGTGTGTGTGTGTGTGTGATCTGTAACCCCCCGCCCCTTGTAAAAGCTACGCAAAAGTCCCAAATTAATACGGTCCCAACGCCCACCGTAGTTTGGACAAGGCCGTAGACGCCCAGGTTCAAAAAGAGAAGATTATATGGTGAACTGGTGCAAGAAAGGGCAATGTAATACACAAATATCCCCAAAATCACAGCTATGTCGGTTCAAGTGGGCAAACACTCACAACAAAATGTGTCCATGGCCCTATGTAACTGGCAAATTTGCCACCAAACCCATGTCTTATGTGGCTGCACTACATTTGTACCGAATCAAATTCGGTACCAAAGTAACGCAGAGGCTCAGCAGCAGCACGCCACGAGCACCGCAGGCCGCGCACACCTCCTCCACCGCCTGCATCCGCTTCACGTATTCCTCTTCCGACAGAGCCCCGCAGGTCCGGGCCACGACCAGGCCCCTCAGCGCCCTCCCGATCCACTGCAGAGTGGTGGGCGGGGGAGCGGGCGTGTCGGACCCCTGCGACTCCCCTGTCCCTTCCGACGGGGCGGCCATGGGGGCGCTGGGGGGCGCGGCCTCGGCGGCATCCTTGGGACCGGCCGCCACCGACGTCTTGACAGTGGAGGCTTTGGGGGAGGGCGACCCGAAGGCACCACGCACCGACTTCCACAGGTAGTCCCACACGCTCTCGCACTCCGGCTCGTGTTCTGCCTCCGGAAGAGGGGCGCTCGGCACTTCGGAAGCGGGTTGCTCTTCGGGGGTGGCGTCGTACAGTACGCCCGGGTCCGGAGCGTACACCGGGGCCGGCCAATGACCTGCGGTACAGCCCCACCGTACGGAAGAGACCTGAGCCATCCCCTCCACCGCACCCCACAGTACTCCACAACACTCCACAACACTCCACAGCACTCCACAGCACTTCACAGCACCCCACTCCCCTCCACACCACTCCACCGCACTCCACACCACTCCACCGCACTCCACAGCACTCCACAGCACTCCACAGCACTCCACAGCACTCTACAGCACTCCACAGCACTCCACAGCACTCCACCGCACTCCACAGCACTCCACAGCACTCCCCTCCACAGCACTTCACAGCACTCCACTCCCCTCCACCGAACTCCATCGCACTCCACAGCACTGCACTCCCCTCCACAGCACTCCACAGCACTCCATCGCATTCCACAGCACCCCACTCCCCTCCACAGCACTCCACAGCACTCCGTCGCACTCCACAGCACTTCACAGCACCCCACAGCACTCCGTCGCACTCCACAGCACTCCACAGCACTCCCCTCCCCTCCACAGCACTCCGCAGCACTCCATCGCACTCCACAGCACCCCACTCCCCTCCACAGCACTCCACAGCACTCCACACCACAATGAAGCTGATCCAAACCGGATTCTTTGCTCCTTTCACACGATTCACATGGAGCAGCCCTCTCCTTCCGCTTTCTCTTTGAAGGTGTTCAGGTGCGCTTGTGTTTGGTACATTGTTCCCTCGTCGCCACAGCTGCTTGCTAGCATCCGACACATGTTCAAAGGGCACAAACTCCGGGGCACTACACTCCACAGCACTCCACACGCATGGCACAGGACTCCTGCAAGGGAAGGTGTAGGTGGAACTTTTGGTAGACTGACCCTGTTTAACATTAACACAGCCATGCACCAAAAGCTATGTAACTTCAGAAAGGTGTGGGAAGGAGGGATGACGCAAAAAGGGGGTGTGCAAAACGCACTGTCGAAAACGCACAGTCAGAGCAAGAACCTGCTGCATCTCCGCTTTTCAGCCTACACTGGGGGGGATTTTGCATGGGGATTATTTCGCCGGGGAAAATCTCGGGGGGGGGATTTCGCCACCTTTGAGAATCCCCAATCTCCAACTGCCTCATGAAGAGGGGTCTGCAGAGGACCCGGCTGTGGTTCCCAAAAATGTCATTGTTTGGGAGGCTCGATTGCCTCCTCAACGTTGCAAACAGCCACGCAAATCTGAATGGGATGTTCGCAGGAGCAGTAGTACCAGCTACAATGACAGTGACAGTGGTAGTGGTACCGGGAGTGGTAGTGACAGCAGTAGTGACAGTGCAGGTGGCAAAAGGGCGCAGCAAAGTGGTGCCAAGTGACCTGTGGCCCTATTTAGACTATTGCCAAGGTAGCTGGGAGTGCCAGTGTGAAGCCACAAAATGACGTGGTGCAATTTCTGCAACAGCTGGGTTACCCAGTGCCATTGGCATCTTCAGGGTTTGCCAGCATGAAAATGCCTAACTAATTCGTTTGGCGTTCAGAAATTTGGCATCTTAGATTGCCATGCACTGCGCATACTCTTGCACCAGCACTCACAGGTGTGGGGGCTGCAGATTTCATGCACCACCGCAAGAAACAGATCGCTTCAGGACTTTCAAAAGGCATGGTGCCCCTGCACTGCATTGCCGACACCATTGAATTTCGCAAGGGGGAAATGTCGCCACCTTCTTGAAACACGAAATTTTCCTACGAAATCAACCCCCCACGAAGTCCCCCCCCCCCCACGTGTATTGTTTGCTTGCGTGCTTCTGCGGGGAAAGGGTGCGTGGGGCTGGTGTGTGCTGCGTCACTTGCTTGGGAGAGGGCAATAGGTGGTCTGCTGGGGCTGCGGTGGGCGTTGTGGGGGCCTTTGCTTTGTGAGCAGGGCCCACACACCAGGTCCCCAAGTTTGGCGCTGTGAGCCACTCCTCCCCCCTCCCCCCTCACCGCCTCCTGGCCCTTAGGGCTGCACACACAAAGCCCTATCGTCTGATACTCAAGACCCAAGGCAAGACCTGGGGGCGAGGGGTGCATCCCGGGTGCAGCAAAGCCGGGAGGCACGACCATCCACTGTTGGGCCTGTGGATCCCAGAAGAGGTCTGCCGGGGGGCCCAGAGGTGCGCCAGGGCGTCCGGGTGGTGCGTAGGCATGTGCAGGCGGCGCGCCGGGGTGTGCCGGGGGTCCGCCAGGGTGTCTGGGCACACCGCCGGGGTGGCCAGGGGGTGCGCCAGGGTGTCCGGCCGGAGGAGGTGCGCCGGGGTATGGAGGCGGGCCTGGCTGCCATTGTGGGAGCGGGCTCGGCTGCCGGGACATATTTGGGGGCAGGCCCGGGTGCGGGTGCTGCAGCTGCAGGACGGGATGGCCGGCGTCGGGTGCGTGCATGAGGGGGTGCGCCTGGACCGATGCGACGCCCCACGGGGGCGGCATGGCCCCTACGGCGAGGGCACCCGGCAGGGGGTGGGGCACAGCCAACGGTGGGCCTCCGATCCCCGGCTGCGGCGGCACGGGATGATACATGGGGATGCCCGGGGCGTGCACATGGGCGGGGGGCCCTCCGTGCGGTGGGATGATCATATCATTGAACGGCTGACCTGCACAACAATGTGCAACGCATCGCACGGGACTTGCAGCAGGGCACATCGGGGGCAGGTGCGGTCTGTCACGAGAGCCCCGTTTCCAGTGCCCTGGAACAAGCCGGCACGCAAGGTGTACCACGAGGTGAGGTGAGGGAAGCGAAGGGGGCAGGTCTCCTGCTACAGCTCGACAGCTGAGCCTGTGGTCATACAGCATTGTAGGCACCGGGCTATACGTGACTTGACTATTTTTGAGCGACACACGCGTGCACGAACACACACACACACACACACACACACACACACACACACACACACACACACACAGACGTTGGGAACCGCAACAAACTGGGCAGGCTCAACAAGGGCTACAGGAATGGGCTCTCCAGCTGCAGGCTGGGCTGCCACCTGGGCAGCAGGTCTGGCTGCACTCTTGGTGGAGGGTTTGGCACGAGGTCTGGCAGCTTGGGAGCAGGTTTGGCAGGGGGCTTGGCAGGGGGCTCCAGCCCCTGTGGCAAGCAGTTTGCCTAAGGAACATCGCGCGTGAAGTACAATTTTCTGTTGGCCAAAACAGTTGCCAGTCCCCATTATCGCATACTGTGCCACATGAGTAAGCATATACGCACACTCTTTGCCCCCACAATCACAGTGTCTGATGCACTGTCCTATTTCCTAGCCAAAGCCTGGCACATCTTCTTGGTCATGATATCCCGCTTGTTCCTTCATGCACAAAGCTTTCGTTCCATCTCGTGGTACCTTGTCTTTCTGTCTAATCCATGACTGAAACTACGAAAACTTGTGTTCTGCATGATACAGGTACAGTGGGGTGCCCTGGCTGCAAGAAAGCCGAAGTGCACAGCATGGTGCCACCTTGGCCAGCTAGCAAACACACCGGATAAGCTCAATATCTAACCTTCTGCGCAAATTTGCAAAACGGAGAGTGTAAAACAGTTCCGTTGACCCCCGATTACTACGCAAGGGCTATAGCAAAGCAGCACAGGAGTGGACAAAAAAACTCATCAAGAGCTGCAAAGCAACTGTAGACGTGTTTGTGGAGCATGTGGAAGACACACACACACACACACACACACACACACACACACACACACACACACACACACACACCTTAATATAGCTATGCAAAAGTCCCAAATTAATACGGTCCCTACTGCCTGATTTGATGGCATAAAAACTCCCCCGGGGCATGACCACCAACTGGGACACTCCGATCATATGTAAACTTTGACAAAATGTATGCAAGGCAATGAAAAAGGCAAAGGGTGTCACCCGCTCTCTTGATTATTTTGGTGTGCGAACTCAAGAAAAAAATCTCAGCAGGCGCGGTTGGAAATGCGGTTGGGGCTGGTGTTGGAGCATGGGAATGCCTTTGGAGTCGGGGTCAGAGTCTTGTGGTGGTGGGGGGGAGCGCGGCAACCCCCAACCCACCTTGAAACGATTCCCATCCCTGCTTTTCTTGCCAGTGGATGCATGCCTGAGTTTTATGTGCCCATGCAACATGATACCCTCTGGGTAGACACAATGGCTTGATTATCCCAAGGAGAAGCAACCAGCTACTGGCGACAGGGGACAGTGTTCCTCTGCTGAATGCGCAGAATTGATTGTAGTGTTTGAAACAAATACCTCAATCCAAAAAAGAAAACACACCAAAAGACATTGAACACACACATGGATAATTTCACACAATTGCTTAAATGGCTCTCCTGGTTTATTGGACAATTTGATATGCTCGAACAATGGAGCGATTCTAACCGCGGCTGGCCGCGGCTAGAGGTTCTGAGGTGACCGGTGAACCCCCCCCCCCCCTCTAGCCGCGGCTAGCCGCGGCTAGTAGAAATTTTCAGGAACCTGCAAGAAGGCACCATTTCTGCAACCCGTGGGCACACCCAAAGGGCAAGCACAACCCAATTCATCACCACTTCATGCAGGGGACATACAACAGATGCATGCACAGGCAATGGGTGAGCACAACGCAACATTCTTCACCTTATTTGCATGGAAACCGTACCCAAAGACAGCGGGATCAGTGTCCAGCTTTTGGCTGCAGTACTTGGTTGAGATTGTTTATACCGTTCGGTGCCGGGTGCTTGCTTTGGCAGGCCCCTGCTGTGGGCAGGGCGTCTGTTGCGTAATGGGGGGGGGGGGGGGCTCTTTTCAAACTGACGCTTAGGGTTGAAGGTTGAGGATGGACCATTGGATACACTGTTCCAACCAGTTTACACCACAGTGGCTCGACACACCTTGGTCTTGTTCTGGAGCTACAGTGCTACAACCAGGTTAAACCACAGTGGCTCTGGCTGGCCCATGGTTAGTTGGACTAACCCTGGTCTTGCTGGTTACCCCCCGGGGCCCTTTGGGAGCGGGTTTCCGGGAGCTGGAGCTGGAGCTGGAGGCAGGAGGCTCAGGGTCACACTTTGGCTCCTGGTCCTCGTGGGTAACCCCCTCCCCATCCGAATCGCTAGGGTCATCGAATTGCTCCGCGTACTGCATCAACTCGTTGCGGATGTCCATGGGCACATAGTAGTACCCATCTTCCCTGATCTCGTGTGACACCCCCCATCCCACTCCATGCAAACACCGCTTTTGGGGGTTGCACTTGCGTTTGCGAAGACCCAAAATACCCAAGCTCGGGGGTTTCTTTCCAGGCCTGAATGCAGGCCCTTTGCAAATCCGCAAGTGTTTCACTGTCGTGAGATTCTGCATTTATCAAGCTTCAAAGAATTTTCCCGTTGATGAACAGAGCAGCAGAGGATTGGTAGCAGGACACAAGAAAGCTTGTCAAGGAAAAGACATGTCAAATCCAACCTCTGCATAGTTGCATACCGCGCGGAAAAACATGGTGGTGTTCACTCCGGCACAATGTGGGCCTATGTACAGTGGGTTTCGTTCCCGTGTCTCTTTGGAAGAAGCGCTACAATTATTTCATGCCTATGTCTAAGTTCAAGGGGGCACTGTGGTGCCCCCCACAAGGTACAACACAAATATAACACAGAAGGGCGGCCAGGTGGGCAGCCACTAGCCGTCAGAGGAATCAGAGTCGGGCGTGGTCATGGCCTGCAGATTCAGCCACGCGATAGCTTCAGGGCAGCCCATGCTCAAGATGCCCTGCTGCCACATGGCGTGGGTGTGCGGTGTGGTGTGCTGGTAGTGGTAGTGTACATCGTACCTGTACTTTTGGTACAGCCATAGATCGTCAGCGGGCAGGCTGTCCAGATGGCGCGCTTCGTGGTTGCCTAGTATGAGCCCTTTGTATGGTTCGATTTCCTGCTGCCACCAATACTGCACCAGCGCAGTATGCTCCGGGGACGCCGTCACACCGATGGGGACAAGGGTGGACTGGGGCAAGGAGGAAGTGGAGCAGCTCACGCTGGGGCATACACTGTGAGTGTCGGTTAGGGCGTGTGGCAGATCATCTGAAGGTAGAGGCACGGGGTCTGGGGCGCAGGGGGGGGGCGTTTGCTTCAGTGGTTCGGGGGACACTCGGGGCTGTATGGTTGTGGCTGCACGCGGCGGTCTGCCGCGTCGCTTTGAGGGCACTGTGGACTGCTGCCGGTCCGGGGGGGGGGGGGGTTGCCCAACTTTCTGGTCAGCCGCTTACGCTTAGGCTCTGGTGGCAGGGGGGCCGGCTGGCGTCGCTTTTCCGCAGGGCGTTTGCGCAGCGTCAGCCTGCGCGTCTTTCTGCGCGCCGGTCGCGCCCGTTGGCGGGCTGTAGGTGCTGGCTTGTCGTGTTTGCGTGTGTGATGTTGCATTTCAGGTGGTACGTGGTGGACTGGCAGTGTGACAGCGTCCTTCAGGGGAATCATAGGGACCCCAACAGTGGCCAGTCTGCGGATGGTCTCGCGGCTGTCACAGTCCAGGGGAAGGGGGATAGGGTAAGGGGTGTAGTGGGGGCACAGAATGCAATGTTTCGCTGGCACTGGGGGCAGCCACCTGGGATTTTCCTTTAACTCTGCCCAAGGGGTGATGGCATCGGACCTGAGGTACGCTCTCCGTACAGGGCTCACCCACCAGGACGTGGGATACCCGCGGTGTTTCAGTTCCCATACCACCTGGGAGAAGTTTGATTTAGTGAAAGGCGGGTCAGTAGTGATACTTTCTGCCTTTTTTGACAGTGCTATTGCCAGGCCGTGCACAGCGTCACGGGCTGTGCTGGTGTGGGGGTCAGGGAAGCGCAAGATGGCCGGGTTGTCCGTGAGGTAGCCTGCCAGGACTTTATTTTTTAAGCCCCAGCGGATATTCGGGCCCTCGCACTGCACCTGGACCTCAAAGAAAGTGAGGGACCGTCCCATCTGTTCAAAATCAAGGTCTAATTCGTACAGGTCTGTAAAGAATTTCTTAAGGTGGTGGGTCCAATACGGGACAAGCTGCAGAGGGCAGAAAAACATGAGGTTATCGCGAAAACGGGCCAGCCGCAAACTGAGCGGGAATGTGCTGCCCCAGCGGACCTCTGACTCAGGCAACATCAAGCAGAGGTCGGCGTCTTGCGCGCTGAGGAGGCCTCCGATAGCTGCCCCCTCAGTTTGGCGCCTAAGCTCCGAACCTGTGACGAAAAAATCATTCAGGAACAAATTCAGGAGCGCAAGTTCCAAACATTCTTGTGCAGTGTACACGTGCCAGAGGTTTGTGCCTTTGGCATATATATATGGGATCACTCGGGGCATCGCTTTACTCTGGGCGCTCCTGTCAGTAGGCAGAGCCGGGATCATGACCTTGACGGCGCGGCGCTGCCCTCCATCGTCGCCCTCCTTCACCACAACCCATGCATCAACCGGGGCAGGGCCCATGTCGAAGGGGATGTCTTTAGGACGACGCATGAACATGTACGAGGGGCTGGCAGAGGGCGTTGTGGTCGTGCCAAAAGCAGGCTGCGTGCCAGTATGGGATGCAGCGTTCTAGGGCGTGGTGCGGAACCCCTAGTTAGAACGCAATTTCTGGAACACCCACCTACCCTCAATTTTGGGGCAAACCACCTAAAAAAATGGATTCAGCACCCTCAAAAAACCCCCGTCCCCTTTCTTTCCCCCCATAACCCTCATTGTAGGGGTGGTTTTTTGGGGGGGGGTCAAAGAGTTAGAGCACAGTTAGAACAGAGTTAGAACGCAGTTAGAGCACCTTGCTCTAACTAGTTATCGCGCTAGTTATCGCGCGATAACTCAGTTATCGCGCAGTTATCGCGGGTAGTTATCGCGCACCCCTCCTCCATCCCCCACTAGGACAAACAACACAAAACACTTGGCACAAAGCATGTATGGTCGTTTTTCATACAAAGTCATCAATGTCTGAGGCTTTGGCTGCCTCCAGTCCCAAAAGCCCTTGCTCCAGGGCGGTCATGGACATGCAATGGTGCATGTGGCGGAGGGACATACTTGGCCTCACCAAGGACCAACCCCTAAAACAATTTTTGAGCCTCCTCTTGTAAGGCCCATGCCGATACTCCGTTGGGATGGAGGAAAACTGAAAAATGTTCCTCCTTTTCGGGGGGTACCAGGGGGGACGGCCTAAAGGGTGGTCTCAGTGCGCTTTGCAATGCCGTTTAGGATGCGGCATGCTGCATGTTGGTAGTCCCCCCGGCCGCCTATCAGGGGTCACACTTCTCAAGAATGCCCCCCATCTTGAGGTGGACTCCACCCCCATTTGCTCAACAATACCATTGGCCCCGGGGTCTTTGCACAACCAACACTTAGACCCAGCCCCCCCCATTGCTTGCATCCCCTTCCCATCCCCCGTCAAAATGACAGTGCAAGTCAAAAATTGGTTTTGAAAGAGGACAACGTCCTCCTCCACATCCCTCACCTCTTGGTTGAGGTAGGCGGAGATGTCCAGGCTTCTCAAAAAAGCCTGTTCATCCCCGCCATCCATGCAAAACCATGAGGCCCATAGCTTCACCTTCGAAGCATACTTTGCCCCCCCCCATACATTGACCCCTACATCCGCACGGGTAGAGGATGCCTTCCACAAGGAAGTCGCCTCAACCGAAATGACAACAATGGCAACGCCACTAGGGGGGGGTTTCCCAATAACTCGGGCCATAGATATTGCATTTTGCACAATTGGCTGCAAAGGCACATGGGCAGCTGCCCTATTGCGGCCTGTGGTAGACTTTACAATGGTTGCTTGGGGAAAGTAGGGCATGATCCGTTGCCGAACGGTCCTTAGGTCCCGTTGTGTGCAACGGCGGGGCATTCGCAAAAGGGCCCGCTGGGAAAGATGCATGCTGCATGCCATGGGTAGCATGCTCAGGGCCTCATGCTCCTGAGCTGTGAATGCAAGATGGCCACCAAGTGGGCCATACAGGGCAGTGCACGCCCCATCACTTAAACAGACTTCTCCTTTGGTGTTGGTGCCACACACAATGTTCGGACCACCCAATAGAACTCGCACCAGCCGCTGAACAGCCTTCAACCGCCGCCGCCGGGCCTTGGGGCACTGCAAATCGGTGTACCGCCGGAGGTTAGCTGTGTTCAGAGCCCTCAGGGCCTCGTTAACAACATTATCCATGAAGAATAAGAGGGCCTGGGCAGGAAATGAGGGAGGGTTTTGAAGCAAGGGCCCAAAAAACACACGCGATAACCCACGCGATAACCTCCGCGATAACTAGGTTATCGCGCGATAACCCCCGCGATAACCCCCCGCGATAACTAGTTAGAACGCGATAACCCCCCGCGATAACTAGTTAGAGCACCCAGTTAGAGCGCGATAACTACCGCGATAACTAGTTAGAGCAGAGGTTAGTGCACTATGCACCTGCGCACTAACTGGTGCTCTAACCCCGTTCTAACCCCGTTCTAACTAGTTAGAGCACACAAAGACCCCGTTCTAACCCCGTTCTAACCCCGTTCTAACTAGTTAGAGCACACAAAGACCCCGTTCTAACCCCGTTCTAACTAGTTAGAGCACACAAAGACCCCGTTCTAACCCCGTTGTAACTAGTCAGAGCACACAAAGACCCCGTTCTAACCCCGTTCTAACTAGTTAGAGCACACAAAGACCCTGTTCTAACCCCGTTCTAACTAGTTAGAGCACACAAAGACCCCGTTCTAACCCCGTTCTAACTAGTTAGAGCACACAAAGACCCCGTTCTAACCCCGTTCTAACTAGTTAGAGCACACAAAGACCCCGTTCTAACCCCGTTGTAACTAGTCAGAGCACACAAAGACCCCGTTCTAACCCCGTTCTAACGTCGTTCTAACTAGTTAGAGCACACAAAGACCCCGTTCTAACCCCGTTCTAACTAGTTAGAGCACACAAAGACCCCGTTCTAACCCCGTTCTAACTAGTTAGAGCACACAAAGACCCCGTTCTAACCCCGTTCTAACTAGTTAGAGCACACAAAGACCCCGTTCTAACCCCGTTCTAACTAGTTAGAGCACACAAAGACCCCGTTCTAACCCCGTTCTAACTAGTTAGAGCACACAAAGACCCCGTTCTAACCCCGTTCTAACTAGTTAGAGCACACAAAGACCCCGTTCTAACCCCGTTCTAACTAGTTAGAGCACACAAAGACCCCGTTCTAACCCCGTTCTAACTAGTTAGAGCACACAAAGACCCCGTTCTAACCCTGTTCTAACTAGTTAGAGCACACAAAGACCCCGTTCTAACCCCGTTCTAACTAGTTAGAGCACACAAAGACCCCGTTCTAACCCCGTTCTAACTAGTTAGAGCACACAAAGACCCCGTTCTAACCCCGTTCTAACTAGTTAGAGCACACAAAGACCCCGTTCTAACCCCGTTCTAACTAGTTAGAGCACACAAAGACCCCGTTCTAACCCCGTTCTAACTAGTTAGAGCACACAAAGACCCCGTTCTAACCCTGTTCTAACTAGTTAGAGCACACAAAGACCCCGTTCTAACCCCGTTCTAACTAGTTAGAGCACACAAAGACCCCGTTCTAACCCCGTTCTAACTAGTTAGAGCACACAAAGACCCCGTTCTAACCCCGTTCTAACTAGTTAGAGCACACAAAGACCCCGTTCTAACCCCGCACCTAGTTAGAACGCGATAACCTAGCGCGATAACTAGTTAGAGCAGGGGTTAGTGCAGGGTGTTGTTGGAAGTTTTCACACCTGGTGACATGGGCACATGCCTTGGCCCTCCTTCTTGGCGTCGTCCAGCACCAGCTTCATCCTCCGCAGCCACACGAAGTCCGTGACGGCGGCATACTCCCCCACTTGCCTCCACTCCACCACCTGGACCACCCCCTTGACCTCAGGGGCAACCCTTGCCACTCCTCCATACAATCCCTTCCTCACCACCAAAATGCACCCCGGCGAACCTTAATCCCAACATGCCGGCAGGGCCCTTGCAGGGAGGGCCAGGGCAGTGCCTCCCCATGGCACACCTTGGCCAAGGGGCACTGATTGGGGTGGCCTGCGACCCCCCCCACCTCCTCATTAGTGAGGGGGGCAATCACCTCCCTCCCATTCCTCCGACCCGACAACAAAAAATGCCCGGTGGTTGTTCCCATCAGGAGCAAGCACTGAGCAGATTGCTCAATGCTGACCCAATTGGGGTCCACCACCACCACCTCCTCCTCCCCCCCCTCCACCTCCTCCCTCTCCTGGCATGGCACACAAAGGCCATCTTTGTGCGCGGCGCGCAAAACGCCCGGTCGTAGCCGTAGCACTTGGCTACGACCTTCCCCCTACACCTCACCGCCCCGTCACACTGGACTGTCTTGGCCACCCGGCCACCAGGTGCAGCTCCATCCGACACCCCCCACCACAGTCTTCTTCGCCGCCTCCAGCACACGATCTGCCACCCTTTTGAGGACTGGCAGATCATGGAGCTTGTGGGGGTTGTGCTTGTGGTGGTTGGCACCCCCATAGTTGCCATACAATGTGCGGCGGGTCCCAGAATCTTGGGGCCCGCCCACAATGGGGGGGTTCTCATTGAAAATGGGTGCCTTCTCGGAGAGAGGCACCCTATCCAGATCATCCAAAAGACTTTGCAGCTGCACATCACTCAAAAAATCGTGCTCCAGGAGGTGGTTGACCACCAGCTTTCCCCCCACGGTGAGCACAAGGTCATTGGGGTCCCTATTAAAGGCCCCCAAGGGCTCGGCGGCAACCACCTCCTCCGCCTCCCCAATAAGGGGGGGTGTTGCCCCAAAAGGAAAAAGAATCACCCCCCGCCCCGAAATAATGTTGGGAGTGGTGACCCCATACCACTCACGCTCTCACTCCCTTGTGGGGCAAAGGGAGTGCATGGGGAGCTTGTTTTCGGGGTCGTCAGTGCAGACCCGGCAGGTGTTGTGAATGAGGGGTTGGGGGAACCATCCATCCGACTTCCCCTTCCCCTTACCCGGTCGGATCCTTACCTTCTGCACACTAATCATGAGGGGGCTGTGGGGCTTCTCCTTCCCCCTCCGAGCCCCCACCTCCTCCACTTCCTCCACTTCCTCCTGACCCACATAAAGGGTCGTCTTCGTCCCCGCACCCTTCTCGGCATGGGCGGTGACGGACTCCAACACCGCGTCCACATCCTCGGGATGCAGCTGAATCAACAATCCAGCAACCCCTGGATTTACCTCTAGCAACTCGAAGATGTAGTTGCTGAGAACAAGGGGGTCTCTCTGGTCGGCCATGAAGGGGGACTTATGGACAAGGAGTCCAAAGTCCACACCATGTTCAAAGCGAGTCGCCACAGGGCGCCTCACGTTTGCGTCACCCATCGTAAACCCCTTGGGACCGCCAAGGCGACGGACCCCAAGGAGCTTTTGATGGTGTTCGCACCAAGCGTGGGCAGCAGCAAGGGCCATTACAAAGAATATGAAAGCTTTGAGAGCTAATTTAAAGCAAAAAGGGGAAACATAAAATGAAGCGCGATAACCTACGCGATAACTCGCGCGATAACTAGTTATCGCGCGATAACCTCCGCGATAACCCCCGCGATAACTAGGTTATCGCGCGATAACCCACGCGATAACTAGTGCTCTAACCCCGTTCTAACCCCGTTCTAACTAGTTAGAGCACACAAAGATCAAATCGCAAAAGGTGTAAAACGGGCAATATCGAGCAAACGAAACATGCAAGGCACATTGTTGCATCATAGTGCACCCATGTAACATGTGAAATTCCGGGTTCCAACCATATTAACAACACCCAAAATTGGGGGGGTTCCGCACCACGCCCTAGAACGCTGCATCCCATAGATGGCTCTGGTCCAGATGAGGCCTCAGCGGGTCTTTCAGCTGCACGATCTGCCCGCAGCGCACTGATAATGTCGCCCGTCATGGTACCCATGCGTGTGTTGATACTCGTAATGTCTGTGCGGATGCCCTGTACATCACCTTCGATCTTTTGGAATCTGGCTTCATACGGGTCATCGGCGGATGTAGTATCGAGCACCATTGCGTCCGGGGTGTAGGCGCTGGAAGGAAAAAATAAGCAAAATACCCAGGGGCGAACTAGGTGATGGAGATGTCTGAGTGTTGGTACGTTGATGTCACTGTACCCAAATACGTGCTGTAATTCAATGCCAGGATAATGCGTATTGTCAACGCTGCAGAACACGCAGCTCGGTACGCCGGTCGAAGAGCAGCAGAGGATTGGTAGCAGGACACAAGAAAGCTTGTCAAGGAAAAGACATGTCAAATCCAACCTGTGCATAGTTGCATACCGCGCGGAAAAACATGGTGGTGTTCACTCCGGCACAATGTGGGCCTATGTACAGTGGGTTTCGTTCCCGTGTCTCTTTGGAAGAAGCGCTACAATTATTTCATGCCTATGTCTAAGTTCTTTTTGCGTCGACTGGTGGGTGCCCGTGACTGGTTGTTGGTGTCTAGCTTTAAGGTGCACGTGTCCTTGTACAAACGTACCCGGTCCGAGAGCCAAAGCGAGAGCAGCAAAACAACAAACCAAAATCACACGAGGCCTGGCCTTGCTGCAAAAACCGAGGAGTGTGCGAGCGAGCGTAGATCACTGGTAGCCTGGCTAGAGCACACAAGGTGTCCATTGGTCACCCGCAATCCGCCGCCTAGCACACAACTTGAGGATGAACTCAGTAATTGTCCGTCTCAGCGTTTCACTCTATTTCCTTGGCCGTGCAGTTGTGCATGTGCCAGGTGGATACCTGTCCGTGCATGTTGTTGGAGCCCAATGGATTCTGCCTTAGCCAAAAGCAATGGGCGCCACCAATTAGATGGGTAACCTTTTCGGAGTAAGAGGGAGGACACCTTGGGGGTGTTCCTAGCCGCGGCTAGCCGCGGCTGGTCGGGTTGGACCCCCCCCCCCCCCCTCCCCCCCTCCCCCCCCGTGGCTGGCCACGGCTGGCCAAAAATGGCTGGGGGGGAAATTTGGCCAAAATCAAGGAAAACGAAGAAAAAACGGCCACACTTGGGGTCCCTAGGGGTGCAAGCCAACCCCTTTTGACTTGTGGCTGTATGTGCTACTGCATTACCGCAGCAGAATCATCAACCACCACAACGGCAAGCCAAACCACCACTTGAATGGAGAGATGGGACAGGCGGGCAAAAAATGACCGACACAACTGTGTTATTTCCTCTGTGATATTTCAAGTATGATATTTCTAGCATAGACCCACAAGCTCCCTAACGCTTGCTTCTGTCCTCCACCACTGCGTTGAACTTAAGCATTCCCATACAATTCACCCAAAATACCATCAATATGCAAATGCAAATGTGTGTACAACGCAATGCCAAAGGTACGTGGGCAAATGACAAATTATCACTCATTAGATAGAAAAACCTAAAATGGGACCAATCAAAATGACGTGGAAAAAATTAAGAAAAAGGTGGATAACACGGCACAAAAATCGACATTGCACGGAATAGACCTTGTTAGCATGCAGCATGCACTACTCATTAAACCAAACGCCTAATTGAAACAGACGCCTAATTATTATAATATGCACCAACCGTGGAAAAATGTTTTGGCCTCTCTATACCATACCGTACATACAGTGCCAGTAAGGCTGGTTTGCGAATGGTGGCGCGTCCCGTCTTTAAACCCCAACGCGCCATGGGGCTCGGCCATTCTACATCCCCGGTCCTGTCGACGCATGTGAATTTGTTGTGCAAAGATGCCAACAAGTTCACACATTTTTTCCTATCTAAAAAACACATGCACTGGGGCAGCTCCAAAGCCGACGCGGACAAGCTGGCAAGAGATGAGCTCATGCTGCGCCGAGATTGGTCCTACAAGGACGGCTACAAGCCTCGGTGGATCATCTACTGCACCACTGCGATCGCGCCGATGATTGTGGAAGGAGCCGAAATCAAGCCAGCAGGGGCCAGGAGGGCCTCTCAGGACCACGTGGCCGTCATCATCCCCAACGATCAGTGGAGCCCCAGCCAACAAGGGGAGGAGGAGGAGGAAGAGGACGAGTGGTCCGAGTTCATGCCCACCTGCCAGGTGTTCTCCGCCAAAAGCAAAGCGTATGAGGAGTTGGACAAGTGGCAGTCGTGGTGGGAGACGTACGAGCCCGATGAAATTGTGGACCTCAACCCCGACCCAAAGACCATGAGGATGTCCCCGTCAAAGCCACCAACCCCAAAGAAGAAGCAGCCCCAAGGAGACCCACCAGCCCAGCCACCAGCCCCCCCAAAAGAAGACGAGGGACCTGCCGAAGCTGCAGCACAAGCAGAAGCACCAGCTGCAGCTGCACAAGAAGAAGAGGCACCAGCCCCAGCAGCAGCTGCACAAGAAGAAGACGCACCAGCCCCACCACAAGAAGAAGAGGCACCAGCGGCGGCGCCACAAGAAGGAGAGACAACAGAAGGAGAAGGAGCAGCCCCGAAAGAAGAAGAGGCACCAGAAGGCGCAACCCCAGAAGGCGACCCAAGTGCACAAGAAGAAGGGGACACAGCCCCAGCTGCAGCCGGGGCAGAAGACCAAAGACCGGCATGGGAGAAGCAGTGGGAGTCCGAAGTGGTGGTCACAAACATTAAGGAGACCACTGGATGATAGTGCGCGCTATACCTGGTATAGCGCGCGCCGTAAGATCCATAGCGCGCGCTGTAAATATTTTGCGCGCGCTACACTGTTGTTGCCCATGAGGACTCGTAGTGTTGCACACTTTTGAGACCTTTCAGAAAGTGTTTTTGCATGTGTCTTGGGATCGGTGAGCAACAGGTAATGTTTTTGAAAAGCAAGGGTTTTTTGAGAAACACAGGACACTGGAAAAAGCATGGTTTTGAAACATTTTCAGGTTTTGAAAAACGGGACAATATAGCGCGGTGGAGAGCGCGCAATAGGCGCGCTACAAAGGTCATATTTTTCAAAATTTGCGCGCACTATTGAAATCAAACGGCCTTCGGCCTGTGGAACCTCGAGCGTCAAACGGGTTGTCAAAGAAAATTTTGAAAACAAAATCCGCAAACTAAGTAATAGATGTTCGAATATACCCTCCAATGTACCCGGGTAAGCCCATTACTCTGCCCAAAGGATGGGTACCTTTGCTTAGATTGCAGGTACCTATGGGCACCGATGGGCACGCGATAGTTGCCCCAACAATCGGCACACATAGCCAAGCTTAAAACAGGTTGTCAAAAAACCGGGAAAACTTATTTTACCATCTATTTTTGCTCCCTCTTTTTGGCAAGGGGGCCTTTGGCCCCCTCGCCCTCAACCCTTGGCGCTTCGTGTCTACAACATCTTTGGGCTACGATGTTGTCCGCAATAGGACACCTTGGCAACGCTATGAATCGGAAACAACTTAACTTTTCAACGTCTGTGCTCCCAACCTACGTGGCAAAAAGAGGCCAAAAGGGGCAAAATTGATGTTTTGCAAGTCGTTTTGGTGCAAATGGACTCGGAAATGTAGTGGGTTCAATACTTTAGCCATGTTGTATGACCATGTTAGCATGTTAAGCCGGCTGAGCTCTAAGCTTGCATGTTAAGCTCACAAAATGATTAAACTCGGTGACATGTATTAAAATCCAACAAGATTCAGATCTCAAGTTCAATGAATGTCGTCTTGGACCTTGTTCACGATTTTGGCATCCAAACTTGAGCACTTTGCGCCAAGCTGCCAAAATTGCGGATATGTACCGCCGACCCGTAAATCGCGCTGTTTCGCGCATGACAATTTCACAGGTGTATTTGGCTATAAGAAATTCCCCACAGCAATGCATTCAGATCGATTTCTGGTGGCAGAAACCGAAATCGCAAAATCCGCCAGATGCCAGACCAAACGCGCGCGCGCCGCCTGTTCGCGATATAGACGGAAGTTGTACACTACAGCTCAGCTTGTCCAAAGCCGCCTGCGCGCCACACTGGGGTGGTCAACGGAGAAATTATCTTTTAATTCCTGAACAATATGCATGCGTTTTTTACATGTTTCCATTAAGTAACTCAATAGTTTTTATTCTGTATTTTTTTTTCTGGTCCGGATCGCCGTTTTACCCATGTCGGTCGATTATCTTCACTTCTATGCAGCCGAGAACAAGAAGAAGTTTGTAGGCCTGCTTGGTCTGCAAAGAGCTCCGTGACCACAAAGTTTCGGATTCCATCCTCAGGTATGCACGTTCGTAGTTCAACAACAAGGTCTCAATTTGTAAGATGCCACCATTGCCAATCTACCATTGTGGTAGATTGGTTCGTCAAACTAAGAGTTCAGTGGTTCTACATTTGCGGTTGGTGTTTTGTGTGAGTGGTAAGCAACAAGTTTTGGGACAATGGAGGTTGGTGTCTTCCGATGCTTGCACCATGATGCTTAGATTCAAGGATACAAAATAGGTCATTTTAGAGACTTTCATCTTGCGAAAATCCGGCCACATGGGGAGGTGTAGGTTTCAAAACTATGTTCGATTCCACCTCCGGTATCCTCTTTGGTGCACGAAAGACGGCAACGATCGCCCAATAACAAAACTACCGCTTCGGCACCCGCTCGGTATATCTTACTAGGAATCCGTGCGCTTGGTGCGCTTGGCGGCTTTCAAGGACAAGGACAAAGCTTTGAGCCTTTAGGGCTTTGAACGGTATGTACTAGTGTATGGTCTTCGCCGTTGTACTTGTTCAACTTTCTCTCATGGGTTGCTTTCCCTTTTAGATGCAAGGAACTTGGCCCGGGCGACCAAGGAAGGCCAAGACGGAAGGCTTTTGTGTGGTGTGGTGTCATCCCGTAGGGTCCCTTGGGCCATCCGCATCATCTCTTCACACTTAGACTTTTTGTCCGGGATTCCTTGATTTGGTGGGGTAGTGTGTACCATATATACCCCAAAGTGTCCGACATTCGCAGCGTTTCTCGGGGTGGAACCTCAAGCTTACGCTCTTCGGTAAAAATGCACCATTGCGCGCACACAGGGAAGTTCATTACTTGTTCACCTTTCAAATTAGATCATTGGGGTATTGTTTTTCCCATGTTACGAAAAGGAATGTACGCGGCAAAAGTTGATTTGTCGCATGCCTACTTTCACATTCCACTTTCAAGTAGTTTCGCACGTTATGTAGGCGTGGAGGTGGATGGCTCTTGCTATCGTTTTCGTGGGTTGCCTTTTGGCCTTAACGCCTGACCCCAAATATTTTGTTCTTTTATGCGCGTCCTTTCTAGGCTTTCGAGAGAGCGTGGACTATTAGTCTTCGTGTACATGGATGATATCATGATCCTCGGATCCACGTATGCCGAATGCCGTGCCTCCACGGCCGTCGTTCGCTCAACGTTGGAAGAGGCTGGTTTTTTAGTTAACAATGAAAAATCTTCTTTTGAGCCGTCAAAGGTTGTCGAATTTTTGGGGGTGGAAGCAGATTTTGAACGTGGCGTTGTTAGTATTCCCGACAGAAAGCGTAAAAGCTTTAGGAAGGACCTTGGTAAACTGGTTACTCGTGATCAAGTGTCTCTTCGCGCCGCGTGTTCCATATTGGGAAAAGTTAGAAGCCTTTTGGTTTGTTTTCCGGGTTTGAGATTACTCACCGACCATTTGATGGCTTTCACCCAATTAGCTCACAAGTTTGGTTACGATTGTTCCTTACCCGTCCCTACCATTGCGCGTGAACAAGCCTTGTTGTGCAAGGATTTTTTATCGTCTTGGGCGGGCAGGGCCATGCTTGGAGTTGCACCTTCGGTTCGTGTCGCTACGGATGCTAGTGATTTGGAGTTGGGTGCTATTGATTTAAGCAACCATCGGCGAACCGTGCACGCTTATACCGATCCAGCATTGCATATAAATATCAAAGAGATAAGAGCGTCAACGTTAGGCGTCCGAGCCTTTGCTTTGAAGAACTCGGTTGTGGAGTGCTATGTTGATAACATAGTCACATATTTTTATCTCCTTAATCAGGGTGGCCGCAAGCGTCATCTCAACAAGGAGCTCCGCCCCTTCTTCTTTTGGGCGTGGGACCAGAACATCGAGGTGAGACCTCTTTGGGTGCCGTCGGATCAGAACCCCGCGGATCGCATTTCGAGGAGGGGGTTCGACGCGAAGGAAGCTCGCTTGTCTCGCATAGTTTTTGTAACCATCGTGCATCGTTTTCGAGTCAAACCAGTGGTAGACGTTTTTGCCTCACACGGCAACTCTCAATGCCATCTTTATGTCAGCCGGGATTTCGACCCGGACGCTTTGGCTTGTGACGCCCTCAAAACCAATCTTTTGGGAATGCCCCTGCTTTATGCATGCCCCCCATGGAACCTCATAGGCCCTTTACTCAATCATCTTTCCCGGTTCCCCAAAACCCGGTGTCTGTTGGTGTGTCCCATGTGGACGGGGTGCCCTTGGTGGCCCCAACTACTTCAGCTCTCCGATCTGTCGTACCGTCCGCGGGTCGTAAAGCCCCATCGGGGCCTGTTTCAAGACTTTTGGAACAAGCCGCTTCCGGCTCCAAGGGTATCCCTCCTTTGCGTGATGTTATCTGTTCCGTCTTTAGCAAAAAGAATTATTCTGAGGCATCAATCCAAGCGATTTTGGAAAAGCTTGTGCCCTCTCTGAAGAGATATGATTCTGCTTTTCGTTTGTTTTGCTCTCTTGGAATAGAGATGGGTTATTCGTTTCCCGATGTCACTTTACCACAGGTTGTGAATGTGCTTTCTACCATGCATCAAGTGTCCCCGTCTCAAGCATCTTCTGCTTATTCTGCTTTGTTGAAATTTCCTGATCTTACATCGTTGTCTTTTGACCCGGCCGTTCGAGCGCTTCGACGGCGGTGGACGACTAGTGTGCCTAAGTACGTCGTCTTTTGGAAGGGCGAGCAGTTGGTCGCATTTTTAGCGGCGCAGAAGCTTGACCGTTCATCGAAGATCCACGTCCGTGCACGTTTGATCATTGTTTTCTGTTTGTTTCAATTGTACCGCTCTTTCGATTTGTCCAATATGTTGCGAGTCTTGGCGACTTTTGATGGCAAGTGGTTTGTGCCCACCCGCCGAAAGGGTTGGGCGAATTTGCGATGGGATAGGGTCATGTCCATTCCGTCTTTGCCCGACTTTTGTCCGCTGACCTTGCTACGCTTATATCTACGTTTGACGCCGGAGGGCGCTTCGCCGGATGGTGTAGAGCCTAAGCGCGTATTTTTGGCGGTCGTTAGGCCATTTGGTTCATTGTCTTCTGACAGAATTGCTGCGGTAACCAAGGAGTTGTTGGTGTCAGCAGGCATCGACATGGAGCTTTTTGGTGCCCACACTACGAGAGCTGTGGGCCTCGCCTTGCTTCGTGCATTGGGTTTGACCGCCGAACAGGCGGCTGAGATTGGCAGTTGGGCCAATCTTCAGGCTTTTTCCCTCGCCTATTCTCGGGTAGGGGCAGCTGATGTTTTGTCATATGCATTGCAGCGCGTTAGTTATGTGCACACTCGTCCAAGCACTTGATGCGGAGCCGCCGACTCTCCTCTTACTCCCTCTAGTAAACATGCAGAGGGAGGAGGGGGAGAGGAGGTGGCGGAGCAACAAGGGGTTGGACCCACCACACCCGACCCCGATGTTGCTCCAGCGCTGCCTTTGCATCCTACCAGGCCGCGGGTCAGGTCCAGGGTTCCTGCAATTCAAGGGTGGCGTTCGTCCCCTCGCTTTGTTACTCAATTAGGCAAACGGCGTGCGCCTTCGCCAGCCTTGTTGGGGGAGCGTCCACGAAAGGAGGCGCGCTCAACCTCCGGAAGGAAGTGTACACAATTTCAGTTGGATGATTTGCAGTGATTTGTTCCTTGGCTACCTGAACTGCCGTCCCCAAAAAACTTAACAAGCCGGCAATAAGAAGCTGTTGTCCAACCCCTTGTTGCTCCGCCACCTCCTCTCCCCCTCCTCCCTCTGCATGTTTACTAGAGGTAGTAAGACCGGGCACGCGCCGGGCATTTTTTTTTTTGGACCATTCCCCACCCGTGCCTATTTTTGCCCCCCAGCACCAAACAATCTGGAGTACCTTCTCACTGTGTCTAAGAATCTAGCCCATCCTTTGCACCCGGTTTACTTCTCAAAGAAATTGGTGGCTGAAGGCCTAACCATGATAGGGGCTCTCGACAAAGAACCTTGGAAATTGGGGCTCTTTCCACCCTCGTTTCATTAAGCTTATTCGGAGCGTGCACAGAGCCTATCACAGGCACAGGCAAATATGTCTGAGTATCGGTGGGCGTCTTTTATTTTGAGTGCGTCCCCCAAGTCCTTCTTCCCTTTGATTGTGCAAGCACAGAGCTCTGCTGGCAGACAGCCGCCAGAGGTATGGCAAGCCTTTAAGAAATTGGTGATACCGCACTCCACTCGGGAGTTTGTCAGGGACAGTTTGTGGCTGAAATTGAAGGTAGGAGACATACTGAAGGGATGGTTGCCACACCAGCGAATGTGTCCGCTATGCCAGGAAGTGGAGACAGTGGCACACGCTTTGTATGGATGTAAGTTCCTGAGGTTGAGCATAGATACAATTTTGGGGTGTTATGGTGACCTGTCCCAACCACCATATACTGGGCCGTTTTGTATGTCCTTGACCCAGCACTCTGTAACACTGACAATACCACATGGGATTTTTGTTGTGGTCAGCCAGACATGCAAACTGGAAAGTGCGTTGTTAGCAGCGACACGCTACCACAGCGCCTACAACACACATATTTGTGACTGCATGGTGTGGTTTGTTGCGCCCCTGGGCGTCTTTCAAGGGTTTGAGTGTCCAGAGGTCAGAACTGGGTAAGTTCATTGCTGTGCTAAAGAAATACTTAACAGAAAGGAGCTGGATTTTTGCCCCCCTGGCAGCGTCTCGCCCCAGCTCCTCGACCCCCCAACAATTGAAGCCAAGACGCCGACAGCTGAGAAAAAGTGAAAAAGCACAACAAACACGAGAGTTGGTGGAGAGATTGCAAGGGGAGGGTAGGGAGATGATATGGACCGATGGATCGTCCAACTTACCAGAGTTGGGGGGGGGGGGGGGGCTAGGGGGGGGGTATGGAGTCTATTTTCCAGATCGGCCGGAATGCAATGTATCGGAGTTTGTGCCCGTATCGGAGTCGCAGACCATAGGCAAGGCGGAGCTCTTGGCAGTGTTGAAGGCCCTTTATGAGGTACCCATGTATAGACAGACCTTTGTCATGTTTGACTCGGAGTATGTTGTCAATGGGTATAATGGGTGGGCGCAGCGATGGCGCCGCAATAATTGGCACACAGCGGCTGGGCCAGTGGCCCATGCAGATTTGTGGAAGAGAATCACCTCGAAGAGAGGTTGTTAGATCAAGCGCAGGCGCGAGCGTCGTATACCCCCCTTTTTTGGGGTCGTTCGCGTAGCATACCCCAATGTATGGTTTCTAACGTCTAACCCCCTGTAAAATCATCATTTTAGGACCAAAAATGATCCCCCAATGATTTTTTGGATTTTGACCCCCGTACCCCCCCGCACCGGGGTACCCTTTTTTGAGGGGGGGGGGGGTGGGGGGCAACAGCAATTTTGGGGCTTTCGGAGGGCCCATGGCACGGGCTACATAGGCCTAGCAGCCACTACGTGGGTCCCCATGGGTGCTCAAGTACCCGTATTGTCACCAAATGATCACCCAAACCAATCCTAGGGGCAACGGAAGGTAGTCATGAAAAATCGAATTTCAAAAAACCTTCACGTGCCACTAAACAGCCTATCCAGCGTGAAAAACGGCTAAGTCCTCATTGGCGAGGGGCCATATAGGGGGGGGTGCCTGGGGGTACCTGGAGTTGGGACCCGGGACCCCCGCCATGGGTTAGAGGGTCCATATACAAGAAAAAAGTTCTTCAGGACCCAGGTCCAAATACACACACAGCGGCCACAATACACAAAGAAGTTTTGCCCCCCCCCCCACCCCCCACCCGCGTAGGCTGTTTAGTGACACTTGAAAGTTTTTCACATTTCCACTTTTTCCGAAACCCTTCTGTTGCCCCTAGGATGGGTTTGGGTGATCATTTGGTGACAATGCGGGTGCTTGAGCACCCATGGGGGCCCACATAGTGGCCACTGGGCCCATCTAGCCCGAGCCATGGCCCCCCCAAAAGCTTCAAATTGCTGTTTGTAGGTGGTTCAATGGCATTTGGGGTGTGCACAAACTGCTTAAGCAGTTTTCCGCACAAACTGCTTAAGCAGTTTTCCACCCTCTACAGGTCAAAAATGGAAATTTTTTGCAAATTTTTTTTTTTGATATTGTGACCACTTACAATGATGAAATATGCTATGTAAAGCATGTTTTAGACCCTCTTTGTGTGTTTTTCAGGGCCGCCTCTGTGGCTGCCGTGGCCGCGGGTGTTGTCGCTGGCAGCCAGCCCGCTGCCTTGGCCTTGGACGCTGCTGGCGGTCCAGTGGAGCAGATCGTCGAGAAGGCTGTACAGACCCCCGTGGAGCGCGTGATCGAGAAGGTCGTGCAGGCCCAGTCAGTGCAGAAGATCGTCGAGCGCCGTGTCGACGTCCCTGTCGAGGTTAAGGTCCGCCCGGAGGTCCGCGTCCCGCACCCTGTCCAGAAGGTTGTGGAGCGCCCTGAGCCATACCCGGTTGACAAGGTCGCTGAGGTTCCTCAGCCATACCCTGTCCAGAAGGTCGTCGAGCGCCGTGTGGATGCGCCCCAGGTTGTGCAGGTCCGCGAGGAGGTCCGCGTCCCATGCACTGTGGAGCGTGTTGCTGACCGCCCGGTGCCCACCCCTGTGGCTCGCGAGGTCGTGAAGTACGTCGACCGCCCAGTTCCTCAGCCATATGAGGTCAAGGTGCCTCAGCCATGCGAGGTTAAGGTCCCCGTGGAGCAGATCCGCTACCGTGATGTCCCTGTCCCTGTTGAGCGCGTCCGTGAGGTCGTGCAGCACGTCCAGGTGCAGGTGCCTCGCCAGGTGAAGCAGATCCAACCTGTGGCCCCTGCTGATTGGGCCACACTGCAGGCCGACCCCCTGCGGCTGTGGGGGCCACCGGAGGCATCTTGGGCAGCTGCAGTCAGCGCGCTGCCAGCTAACCCCCTTGCCCTGACCCAACCATGTGGATTCCCTAGGGGGAGGGGGGTGGAGGAGGTCCTAACCAGCCCCCCCTCCCCCCCTAAGGATGATTTCCCGCCTTTTTCACTGCCGGACCTCGTGGGGGCAGTGGTACAGGCGGAGGCGGAGGTCCGCTTTTTAATACAGCAGCACAGGGCTGCGTGGCTGGAGCTGGAGTCTTCAAAACTCCAGTGCTGCCTGGAGGCGACGCCCCGGGGTCCGCCGAAGCCGCGAAGGGCCCCTGCCGCCCCCCCGCAGCCACCAGCGCTGCCATTGCTGCAGGGCACCGCAAGTTCATTGCTGGCAGGCCCCGCCGCCTACCTGCAGGATGTGGCGCTCAACGGCGGGGCGCTGCCCCAAGGAGATGCGGGCCCTCCGCAGAAGGGGCCCTCAGGCCTACCTCCTCACCCTACCCCTAACCTTATCTCAGGGCAGGGCAGGGCAGAGAGCTGGGAGGGGGCAGGGCTTGGGAACCCCCCCCCCTCCCCTCCCCTCAAGAAGACGGCGGGGGCTGGTTTTAACGGCTCCCTGCCGGCTGCAGGGTGCCCCAATGGCGGGGCGTCCCGTTGGCTGCCCCCCCCCCCCCCTATGGCGGCGGTGGGGGAAGACCACAACTTCCCCGTGCCGGATAGGCAGGCGCGTGCAGCGGCGCAGTGCTGGGAGCCAAGGGCCTCCACAGGGCTGCCACAGGGGGCCAGCAGGTCGAGGCGGGGCAGGGCCAGGGCCAGGGCACCGGGCGACAGCGATGGGGGCCCACGGGGCTTCACGGGAAGCAAAGGCAGTGGGGGGTCCTGTCACAGGCTCCCACTGACGGGAGCGCCCCCCGGGGCGATGGGAACCCCACCCCACAGGTGGTCAGGGATCCAGCGGGTCAGGCCGGGCAGGGCAGGGCTCGGGACAGGGCTCAGAAGGCAGGTGGAGGGGGCCCGTGGGGCTGCCCAGGGAGCAGAGGAGGAGGGGGTATGGCGGCGACCCCCCACTGACGGGAGCGTCCTCCGGGGCGCCGGGTAACCCGTCCCGTAAGGGCACAGCACCGCCCCGGCGGCTGCACGGACGGGCGAGCTCGGAAGTGACTTAGTCATGACCAGCTCGTCCCTCCGTGTCGCCGCACTCCATAGGCGGGGGGCGCCCACACGGGGGGGGGGGCGCTGAACTCAAGGATCGGCCCTTCCCCCCAGCCCCTCGACCTCTGTGCATAGCCACGCGGACAGTAAAAGCGCAATACCCTCTTTGTGTGTTTTTCACCCTATTTGGGTGTGGGGGGGGGGGTACCAAGGGGTGTAGGGCACACAGCCTGCTCATGCAGTTTTCAGGCCTCGGCAGCTCAAAAATGGAATTTTCTGAAATTGATTTCTTCCATACTTTGACCATCCAAAATGATCAAATATCCTGTGTAAAGCATGTTTTGGCCCCTCTTCATGTGTTTTTCACCCAATTTGGGTGTGTGGGGGGGGGGGGGGGTACCAAGGGGTCTAGGGCACACAACCTGCTGGCGCAGTTTTCAGGCCTCGGCAGCTCAAAAATTGAAATTTCTGAAACTGATTTTTTTGATACTTTGACCATCCAAAATGATCAAATATCCTATGTGAAGCATGTTTTGGACCCTGTTCATGTGTTTTTCACCCTATTTGGGTGTGGCGGGGGGGGGGGGTACCAAGGGGTCTAGGGCACACAACCTGCTTATGCAGTTTTCAGGCCTCGGCAGCTCAAAAATTGAAATTTCTGAAACTGATTTTTTTGATACTTTGACCATCCAAAATGATCAAATATTCTATGTGAAGCATGTTTTGGACCCTGTTCATGTGTTTTTCACCCTATTTGGCCGTGGGGGGGGGGGGGGTACCAAGGGGTCTAGGGCACACAGCCTGCTCATGCAGTTTTCAGGCCTCGGCAGCTCAAAAATGGAAATTTCCGAAACTGATTTTTTTGATACTTTGACCATCCAAAATGATCAAATATCCTATGTGAAGCATGTTTTGGACCCTGTTCATGTGTTTTTCACCCTATTTGGGTGTGGCGGGGGGGGGGGGGGGGTACCAAGGGGTCTAGGGCACACAACCTGCTGGCGCAGTTTTCCGGCCTCGGCAGCTCAAAAATTGAAATTTCTGAAACTGATTTTTTTGATACTTTGACCATCCAAAATGATCAAATATCCTATGTGAAGCATGTTTTGGACCCTGTTCATGTGTTTTTCACCCTATTTGGGTGTGGCGGGGGGGGGGGGGGGTACCAAGGGGTCTAGGGCACACAACCTGCTTATGCAGTTTTCAGGCCTCGGCAGCTCAAAAATTGAAATTTCTGAAACTGATTTTTTTGATACTTTGACCATCCAAAATGATCAAATATCCTATGTGAAGCATGTTTTGGACCCTGTTCATGTGTTTTTCACCCTATTTGGGTGTGGCGGGGGGGGGGGGTACCAAGGGGTCTAGGGCACACAACCTGCTTATGCAGTTTTCAGGCCTCGGCAGCTCAAAAATTGAAATTTCTGAAACTGATTTTTTTGATACTTTGACCATCCAAAATGATCAAATATTCTATGTGAAGCATGTTTTGGACCCTGTTCATGTGTTTTTCACCCTATTTGGCCGTGGGGGGGCGGGGGGGGTACCAAGGGGTCTAGGGCACACAGCCTGCTCATGCAGTTTTCAGGCCTCGGCAGCTCAAAAATGGAAATTTCCGAAACTGATTTTTTTGATACTTTGACCATCCAAAATGATCAAATATCCTATGTGAAGCATGTTTTGGACCCTGTTCATGTGTTTTTCACCCTATTTGGGTGTGGCGGGGGGGGGGGGGGGTACCAAGGGGTTTAGGGCACACAACCTGCTGGCGCAGTTTTCCGGCCTCGGCAGCTCAAAAATTGAAATTTCTGAAACTGATTTTTTTGATACTTTGACCATCCAAAATGATCAAATATCCTATGTGAAGCATGTTTTGGACCCTGTTCATGTGTTTTTCACCCTATTTGGGTGTGGCGGGGGGGGGGGGGTACCAAGGGGTCTAGGGCACACAACCTGCTTATGCAGTTTTCAGGCCTCGGCAGCTCAAAAATTGAAATTTCTGAAACTGATTTTTTTGATACTTTGACCATCCAAAATGATCAAATATCCTATGTGAAGCATGTTTTGGACCCTGTTCATGTGTTTTTCACCCTATTTGGCCGTGGGGGGGGGGGGGTACCAAGGGGTCTAGGGCACACAACCTGCTTGCGCAGTTTTCCGGCCTCGGCAGCTCAAAAATGAAAATTTTCCGAAACTGATTTTTTTGATACTTTGACCATCCAAAATGATCAAATATCCTATGTGAAGCATGTTTTGGACCCTGTTCATGTGTTTTTCACCCTATTTGGGTGTGGCGGGGGGGGGGGGGGTACCAAGGGGTCTAGGGCACACAACCTGCTTATGCAGTTTTCAGGCCTCGGCAGCTCAAAAATTGAAATTTCTGAAACTGATTTTTTTGATACTTTGACCATCCAAAATGATCAAATATCCTATGTGAAGCATGTTTTGGACCCTGTTCATGTGTTTTTCACCCTATTTGGCCGTGGGGGGGGGGGGGTACCAAGGGGTCTAGGGCACACAACCTGCTTATGCAGTTTTCAGGCCTCGGCAGCTCAAAAATGGAAATTTCCGAAACTGATTTTTTTGATACTTTGACCATCCAAAATGATCAAATATCCTATGTGAAGCATGTTTTGGACCCTGTTCATGTGTTTTTCACCCTATTTGGGTGTGGGGGGGGGGGGGGTACCAAGGGGTCTAGGGCACACAACCTGCTTATGCAGTTTTCAGGCCTCGGCAGCTCAAAAATTGAAATTTCCGAAACTGATTTTTTTGATACTTTGACCATCCAAAATGATCAAATATCCTATGTGAAGCATGTTTTGGACCCTGTTCATGTGTTTTTCAC